>SDVV010034783.1:0-11134 GCA_016164225.1 Gammarus roeselii
TTATGACACATGGCATTTATCGCATATTCAGTGCTAAACATATTGTATTGCAATTTCTTTGCTAGTCCTCTGAGTGTATCTGGAAAATAATATGAAAAGTGTATATGATATTTTTTATTGATAATAAATCTAACAGTTACATAATAATTTACATGCAGTATGAAATGATAAAACCCCAAACATATTAGTTTATGCATGAATGTTGATTTCCGGACATGTTCATGATGAATTTTTCTACCTTGGTATCATGCTACGTCATTCGCTGTTGGAGAACCGCTCAATTATATTTTTGACAATTATATTTTGACATAGATAATACGCAAAGTAGAGGAAGTAAGCTCCACAAACCAAGGATTAATCACTTTGGATCGATTTCTTTGGTACAAGTTGTATTTAGGCATGAGTAATATAATATGATGCTATATTTCGTCCATATATTATTGGATTAAACCGAAGCGACTCCAAAGAGTAGGGTTTAGTAGCGTTTTTGAATATTAGTATCCAATGACCCGTTTTATTGGGATCGTTTTTGCTGTTATTAATCATGTATCCCTTCGTTGGGTGCATAGGCATTCTGTTTTCAGCAAAACATCCTATAAAGGCACGCTCTATAGTTGGCTCGCTCCTAGATATTTTTTCAATTTTGTTATTATCCATGGTTAATGTAGATAGTTAGGGAATACCTTCCATGCCGAATTTATTTGGATGACACCGAGTGTATAACCTACCAGGAACAAGATCTTATACGAAGTGGGTGAAGTTCCGCAATCACTGTTATACGTATGTTTGCTTTTTTTCACGGTTAATGACATCTTCAGAGTCGTTTGGCCTTGTATCTACTGTGTAACAAATATAGTCCTTCCTGCAGGGAAGTTTTGTCTTGTGATGAGATGAGAACTGTTACGCGTCCCTAGAGCCGAAAGTGTTTGATGATATGCTTGGGCGCATTCACTGGGAGACAATGATCTAATGTTGGTAACGCAGTTTCCGTTTACATCGACGATAACGTTTGTGATGTCATTATGCTGGAAGTAATTTAGATTGCGATCATATGCTCCGTTATGTGCCGCTTGATCAATGAGAAACAGGGCTAATTTATGTGGAATAACCCCGTAGAAAGGAGAATCAATGGAGATTGAGTTCTGACAGGGAGGAAAAACGATTGTTTTGACAGTGGGTTGAATTCTGACTATTTTATAGATTTGTCGTAAAATATGGAGTCATAAGATCCCGTTTCATTTCACGTTTTACACCGTATCAACTCCAATGCTGAGATTTGTTCCCGTATAAAGATAAAAGGGAAATTACGCCCTCTCAACTCCAATGAAAGGATTTGTTCCAATATAGGACTGAAAGGGCTATCATTCCTTCTCAAGTCCAATGCAGATATTCGTTCCAATATAGGACCGAGAGGGCTATCATTTCTTCTTAACTCCAATGCAGAGATTTGTTCCATTATAGGGCCGAAAGGGCAATCACTCCTTTCAACTCAAATGCAGAGATTTGTTGCAATGTTGGATCGTAGGGCTATCACTCCTCCTCAACTCCAATGCAGTGTTATTTTTTCTCCAATACGAGGCCGAGAGGGCTGTTACTACTTTTCAACTTCCAGCAGAGTTTTGTTCCAATATAGGACCGAGAGGAGGTTATCACTGCTTCTCAACTCCAATGCAGAGATCTGTTCCCATATAGGACCTATAGGGATATCACAAAACGATAGACTGTTCAACCTAAAAAACACAGTTAGAAATAAACTTTTGTTGGCTGCAGAATCCACTTAGGGCTTGCACAACTAAGTACATATCAAACCTTTGACTCAAAAGAAGTGAATACTCTATTTACCTTTCTGTGACCTATGTCTTGGTCACTAGACTTCAGATGTTCAAAGTCATCAGGATATCTGAAGGGTCCAAGGTGTGAGTTACTGTAACAGTAGTATGCGCGTAACGAGTTAACTGAGGGGAATGACATTTTTATCACTGAATGGTGCACGGCACGGGTTTACTGAATGATGCACGGGTTTGGGATTCCTGAAAAATGCACGACGCATGTTCACGGAAGTATGCACATCAACGGGATAATGAAAGAGCTCACGACACTAGATCACTGAACGGTGCACGGTTTCGGGATAACTAAAGAGTTCACTGCACGAATTAACTTACGGAGGCACGGAATGATTTAACTGAGGGTGCAAGGCATGGGGATAACTGATGGGTGGATGGCACGAGTCAACTGTAGAGTGCACGGCACGCGTTCCTATGTGAACACACTCATGTCGCTTTGAAGAGTGTTGCCTGGTCCACATGGCAAGTCTTGCACCAAAGGCACGAGTGCCATCACCGTTGCATGGCTGGGACGAAACAGACTTTTCTGACGTTTGCATTGCATGAGTCGAAAATATCATTAAACAACTATTCAGTCCTCATACAATCGGATTACAATTGTGTAACAAGAAGTGTGAACATACACGTAATCTACATCAATAATCTGGGCTAAATCTTTCCTCATGATTGCGGTATCATCAGAGCTTGTTACTATGTATAATTCATTCGCACTTTTACATACGTAGTACAACTATCACTTCCCAAGACTAGATTGATCATGAATGAACAAATCAAATTGGAATCTACATTAAAATCAGTTTATTAGACATTAATTACTTGTATGGTTTTATTTCCCGGGTACAAATAGACACAGACTCTAGGCCGAATCCCCCAAAAAGGGGGTTGGCCGACGACAAAGTGCACCTCCGACTCCTCTCAGACACTCACACTTACACAACCTAACTATTTTGCGCTAAAGGGTCTGCCCGGAAAGACACCACCACACCCACTCTACTCTGGTTCATGAGTGCGGTCCAAGGTCAGAGTCAGTAGCAGGACCCAACAGTGTGCCTGGTTTGCCCCTGCTGCATCACCAACAACCATCCCGTCTCTCAACGAGATGTCAAGGGCGCGAAGGCACATCAAGTCAGCGTCAAAAATTATCCATTCACACTCGTTATCCACTCACGCCTATTCATTGCACGCTCTCTCGCTACCTCCACACTGAAGTCTCTCTTTCTTAATGCCTGCTTAAATCATCCATCTAACCAAACTTCGGTCTACCTCCAGGCCTACGGCAACTCGCCTCCGCCAATCTCCCCTCATCCATCCTCACCATGGACCCGAACTATCTTAGAACACGTGAATCAACTCTGTCCTCTAACTTCACTATCCCCGTTCTAGCTCGCACCACTTCACTAGACCCGTTCCAGGTCGCCATGCTGTGACAATGCATCACACTTTGTGCCACAATCTCACCATAGCCGACCCAACACACGTAACCGATTCGATGTATTGCCCAATAAAATGGACTCACAGAACACAGAGAAAAGTTTTGTGATTGGTGATTACAATGTCACCAACTCCAAAACAAATCAGTGAAAATTAAGAATTCAACGGAAAATAATCGGCAAAACAGACTTGAAAATCGACAAGGTCGAAGGCATAATCGAAATGGAAAAGATACATTCTTCTAAACGAATTAGAATAGAAGTCGGAGCTAATGACGTGTCGCAGACGGAATCGACATGGAAATGGATGAAACATGCTAAACAATGTCAAAAGTTCAAACGCGAACATCCATTTTACTGGTAGACACATGGTAAGCAAGACGATTTTACTTAACAATCGCTTAGCAACTTTCTGTAAAGCTTAGAAAATCCCATTCTCTGGTCATGGGGATTCGATGGTCGAACCAAAGAACTATGCATATACTACATAATCAACAAAAAGGCTCGCATAAACACATATGGACTCGATACCATCAAAACATCGTCAAAAACATCGGCGCTGGTCTTGCCACTGTAATAAGACAAAAAACGCACTCAATATCCAACCCACAACTCCGTCAGCAGTCCCCGACGGAATGACACAATACCCACCACCCGTGCCAACACTAGATACACAACCAATACGAGAGCCCATCAAAACATCACATCAGGTCCTAGCAAAAAAGGACCTGTCAGCAATCGCTGCTCCGATAATACAACCCGTGTAAACGAAAACTAAAGTCTTGGCTCCGACACACGGCTCAAAGTAGAAGCAGTATAGGTCAAGAAAATCAAGCTTATGTGACAAACGATACTCTCAAATGTTACTATGTAAACACTGGAAATCTCCGAGACAAAATAGAAGAATTAGGTATTCCTACAATGAGTGGAAGTATCGACATAATAGCAATCACGGAATCGTTGGTGAAATTTAGCACCAGGCATTATTTAGGTGAATTTACTCTCCCCGGTTACCAACTATTTCACAAAGATAGACAAGGCCGGGAGGACGGGGGAGTGCTGCTTCTCGTGAAAACACTCAGCAAATATTCGGAGTCACAACTATCCAAGAAGTCAGTAAACATATAAAATATCAAATCACTCACGTCTATTTTCCCCCAAAAAGCAAGGTTGCAGATGATATCGATCTTCACAACACCCTACCCTCTTCGATGTCGTCACAACACAACACAGTTCTTGAAGACTTCAATATCCTGACATTGATTGGGAAACAGATAATTGCACTGCCACCGGCCAACGTCCGATTGATTTTGCAAGCGATAAGTTCATGACACAAATGGTGAAGACACCTACACGAGGCAGCAATATTCTTGACCTCCTATTTAGTGCAAGCGACTCTCATGCTACGAACGTCAAAGTGGGCAGACCACTCGGAACTTACGACCTCAACTGGATCCGTTTTTTTGATAGACCTCGAGTTGAAAACGTCAACAAACGGCGTAAAAGTCCCTAACTTTAGATTAGCTAACTTTGATGACTTGAGAGAGTCAATGATGTCAGCAAATATAACCCTCGGACAAGATGTCTACCAATCCTTGACTATTACTTGACTGCACGTAAAAAAATTGAACCTGAGAATATCCCGCGCAAAAACAGGCGAACAGCCTCGATCAACCTAAGTACTGGAAAGGAAAACTGCAGCCCATTCAGTCACGGAAGACAGCAAAGCACGCGATAAAACAGAAACAACCACATGACGACGTAGTAAAAAAATAATACAACATCAGCACAAGAGATCTAAAAAGAGTTCAAAAACGTAAGAAGAAATATTATGAAAATGAAATAGCCATCAATGCCAAAACGAATCCAAAACAATTTTTTAGTTATATTTCGAGCAAAAAAAATCAAGGTCTGTCATTGGTCCTCTCAAGAAAGATGTTGGTGAGCTCGAAAAGGACGACACTCAAATGAGTGCCCTACTTAATGAAAACGTTTGTTCTGTATTCACGTTGAAGAATCAGGATATTCCTAATCCTGCGGATATCATAGTGGAAATACGAATTAAAGCCCTCAGCACAGTGAATTTTTCCAACCGCCGAAGTTATTGGATGTATGGATATATTGAAAGTCACAAAATCTTCAGGTCCAGACCAAGTTCATCCAAGAATTCTAGAAGAGACTAGAAACGAAATCACCGAGCGTTTATCAAATATTTTCTCCCAAATGGAAAGAGGCCAACATTACACCATTTTTTAGGAAATGGTACAAAAAGCGTTACGGAAATTACCGTCTATTTAGTCTTACCTCAGTCATTGGCAAATTGATTGAAATTTTGATACCAGCTGAAATCAGAGGATTCTTAGAATTAAACAAATTGATCGTCGACTCCCAGGATAGCTATAGACACAGTCGTACCTGTCCTACGAACTTGCTACTCTTTTTCATGAATTTAATTAGAATCCACGACAAAAAAACTCCAGTCAATACCATTTACCTTACTTTCATAAGGCATTTGATAGAGTTCAACACAAGCGGCTAGTTAGTGAATTGCATAGCATCGGTATTCGAGGCGATCTTAACTACTGGATAAAATGCCGGCTCGCAGACAGACGGAAGCGAGTTGTACTTAACTGAGTTTCCTCCCCCTGGGGGGATGTTACACAAGCGGCGTGCCTCAAGGATCCGTGTTAGGTCCAGTTTTCTTTATAATTTACATTGATGATCTTGATAGCAATGTATTCTCTAACAAAAGTAAGCTTACAGACGATTTTATGATAGAAGGAAAAGTGCGAACTGAACTAGAATGCCAGCAAATCCAATTAGACTTGAACAAAAATTTCGATTGTTCAGACAAGTTTACAAGTGTTTACAAGTGTTTACAAGTGTAGGAAGCAACAACAGGCCTATTAGCCCAAACTAGGTTGCCTTTTGATAGGAAGAGGGTTAGTTCTGGAGTAGAACGTCTAAGAGGCCTATTGGCCTAAACTAGGTTGCCTTTTGATAGCAAGAGGATTAGTTCTGAAGTAGAACGTCTAAGAGAGCTTCGTGTGCTATTTCTGGTTTTATTTATAACAACAGGAAATGATGACACCTAAATCTCTCTCTTCGCTGACAGGAATGAATTTTTTTCCTGACATTGAATATTCGTGTTCAGGGTTATGAGGACCTATGTGCATAACTATGCATTTGTCAACATTGAATTTCATTTGCCACTTTTCTGACCAATCAACAATTTTGTTCAAGTCTAGTTGGATCTGCTGACACTCTAGTTCAGTTTGCACTTTTCCGCCGATCTTAGTATCGTCTGCAAACTTGCTAATGTTTGAGAGTACGTTGCTATCGAGATCGTTAATAAATATTATAGAGAGAACTGGCCCTAACACGGATCCTTGAGGCACACCGCTTGTAACATTAACCCAAGGGAAGGAAGCTCCGTTAAGTACAACTCGCTGTCGTCTGTCCGTAAGCCAGCATTTTCTCCAGTTGTTAAGCTCGCCTCGAATACCGATGCTGTGCAATTTACTAAACAGACGCTTGTGGGGGACTTTATCAAAGGCCTTTTGAAAGTCAAGGTAGATGATATCGATTGGACATTTTGTGTGGTGGATTTCGATTATATTTCTGAAAAAGAGTAACAGATTTGTAGGACAGGAACGGTTGTGTCTAAAGCCATGCTGGGAGTCGCCAATCAATTTGTTTGATTCTAAGAAATCTGTAATTTTATCCGTTATCAAACTTTCCAACAAATTGCCAATGACTGAGGTGAGACTAATTGGACAGTAGTTGCCGGGACACTTTTTGTCCCCTATTTTAAAAAATGGGGTAACATTGGCCTCTTTCCATTTAGAGGGGCAGGTGCCATTTGTGAGAGATTGGGTGAAAATGTTTGATAAATGTTCGACGATTTCGGTTCTAGTCTCTTTTAGAATTCTGGGATGAATTTGGTCTGAACCTGGAGATTTGGTGACTTCCAATTTATCTAAATATATAATAAATTCGGCGGGGGAAAAGTTCACTGTGATGAGGGCTTCAATTCGTTTTGCCGCTATGATATCCTCGGGATTAGGAATATCCTGATTCTCTACCGTAAACACAGAGCGAAAGTACTCAATAAATAGAACCCTTATCTTGGAGTCGTCCGTTTCTAGCTTTTCAACATCGTTTTCGAGAGGACCTATTACGGATTTTGATTTTTTTTGCTCGAAATATAACAAAAAAATTGTTTAGGATTAGTTTTGGCATTGGCAGCAATTTCATTTTCATAATCTTTCTTCTTACGTTTCAGGACCCTCTTTAGATCTCGGCTGCTAATTTTGTATTCATTTTTTTGCTACGTCGTCGCGTGGATGTCTCTGCTTTATCGAATGCTTTGCTTTCTTTCGTGAATGAAGGCGCTGCAATTCTCCTTTCCAGTATTTGGGCTGATAGGCTGCTGTTCACCTGTTTTTGCGCGGGATATGCTCATTTTTAAGCGCAGTCAAGAAACAGTCAAACGATTGATTGACATCTTGTCCGAGGGTTATATTTGCTGACACCATTGACTCTCTTAAGCCATCAAAATTAGCTAATCTGAAGTTAGCGACTTTTTCGCAGTTTGTTGATGTTTTCAACTCGAGTTCTATCAAAAAACGGATACAGTTGCGGTCACTAGTTCCGAGTGGTTCGCCTACTTCGACGTTCGTGACATGAGAGTCGCTTGAACTAAATATGAGATCAAGAATGTTGCTACCTCTTGTAGGTGTATTCACCATTTGAGTCATGAACTTATCGTCAGCAAAATCAATCAGACGTTGGCCGGTGGCAGCACATTCGTCTGATTCCCAATCAATATCGGGGATATTGAAATCGCCAAGCACAAAACTGTGTTGTGTTGTGACAACATCGACAAGGGTGTTGTAAAGATCGATACCATCTACAATCTTGCTTTTAAGGGGGCGATAGACGAGAAGGATTTGACATTTATATGTTTACCGACTACTTGGATTGATTCTATGTCGTGGAAAATGAAATTTAATGTAGACAAATGTAAAGTTATGCACATAGGTCCTCATAACCTAATGCACGAATATTCAATATCCGGAAAGAAACTCATTCCTGTTTCCGAAGAGAGAAATTTAGGTGTCATCATTAGTAACGACTTCAAAAGAAGCAAGCAATGTAACGATACTGCCAAGGAAGACAACAAAATGCTAGGTATGATAACCCGCACTATCTATAACAAAAACCCACACGGTAGGCTCAAGTTATTCAATGCATTTGTTAGACCGCATCTCGAGTACTCCGTTAATTATGGTCTCCATATGTTAAAAAAGACGGTATTAATTGGAGAAGGTTCAACGTATAGCTACCAAACTAATCCCTTCGCTGCGGAATAAATCGTACGAAGACAGGCTACTTGTACTCAATCTTAATTCGATAGAGAAACGTCAAGTCAGAGGCGACATTATTGAAGTGTGAAAGATTAAAAAGGGTACGGAAACCATCGACCGAGCGAACCTTTTCACTCGAGATACAATCGGAGTGACTAGGAACAATGGATTCAAAATCGTCGGGAAACATTTCTCACCCGACATCACGAGCAGTTTCTTCACGTATAGAGTTGTCGAAGAATGGAACAAGCTCCCAGTGGAGGTTGTAAATAAAAATACAATCGAAGCGTGTATGTTGCGATTAGACAAGTTCTACACGAATCGCCGATAAATAGCTTAACCGTTCCCTTTCTTTATGTTATAAAAACAAAAGTGGCACAAGACGCTCTCTTAGACGTTCTACTTCAGAACTAATCCTCTTGCAATCAAAAGACCACCTAGTTTGGGCAAATAGGCCTGCTGTTGTCCTCCTAGACTTGTAAACACTTATTAACACTTGAAAACACCTGTAAACACTTGACTCTCTTGTAAAAACTTGTAAACACTTGTACACACTTGTAAACACTTGTAAATACTTGCAAACTTCGTTATTGATCCTGTCTCAGCGACACCCCAGTCATGATTCTCAGACATTTCATCTAGATGACATTCAACCTTATTCCCTCTTCTGCTCCTATCCCCCGAGTCTCAGCCCCGTAGAGCACAGTTGGGACAACTACACCCTCATACAGCACAATTTATCCTGTATAATATGAGTACAAATCAAATCGAATTTGTAATCTGTCAATTTAAAATTATTTATTTCAATTGTGTTTGCTAATGTAATTTTCACCGGAAATAATCTTAGTGACAGTAATAAAATATAATGTAATTATCATCTTATGATTCTTTTCAAACATTATTAGTTTCGATTTTTTTTTATTCCATAGGTATTATTCAATTATTCAGTCGATGTCAGTTGTAGTGAGAAAAACAGTTCTACGAAGGAAAAAATATGTATGATAATTCCATGGAATGAGAAAGACCTTGAAACGTTTGGCTTCGGCGTGAGACTTTATTTCTGAAAAAAAAAAATTATTCCTCAATCTGGAACGATTTAAATTTCATGTGAGCAGGAAGATCATGACCACACAGCTAAAGTTTTTTTGTGATCAATCAAGATCATGCCCATCTCTGCACAATTAGATATAATGTTGATATATGTCTTCAATTACATCATTCTGCCGTGTGACTTCGTGCGTTATGGTGTGACGGGAAAATGTGTTGGTCAGAACTGTGTTGTGTCGAATAAATATATCGAATGATCCAATTAGAACCCATTAAAGCAAAAAGAGGAAACATGAAATACAAATTATATTGATTCATGCTATACCTAATAGACTAAACTTGTCCTAATAGACTAAACCCGTCAATCAAGTTATCATATAGATCAATAGATCATTGAACTATCCGCATCTGCGCGGGTGTCATATTAAATTTATGCAACCACATCCGAGGATGTACAAATTGCAGTATCCGCTTCCACATCAGTATCCGTGCGACGGCGATACGGTCTATTCACCCCTCCACACGGACGGCAGTTAATAATAATAAAGATTATTATTATCTTTATTGAAGCACTCAATGGTACAATAAACAGGAAAAAAAATTAACCAAAAAACAATCCGACCAATACATCAAAAATATCGTCCAAACATAAAAACACGTGAAGGCAGATCAAGATTGGAATCCAGTTCAACAATTTATAGATTAATTTTGAGACAAGCGTGCTTAAAATACCTTGTATGTTCCTCACACACATGAGTATGTATAGAAACAACAATGTTGTAAAGGTTTAGTATAAAGCTATCTCTCAGTGAACATCCTCGGGGTCGCATCTCAACCTGACATCCACAGGCATACAATGGGTCCACAACCTGAACATGCAGTTAGAAGTCAAACATTATTCCTATTAATATCGAGATCTTCCAGAACAAACATTATTTTGTCCCATCTTTCATTAAGTGGGGATAGCTCGTATCCCTCACTGTTACATATTGCTACCAGGAAAGGATTACTCGAGTATTCAAATCGTTCCTGGAGGCTGTAAGTAGAGTATATGTCGACGAGACGGCCTACTGAAAGATTATAGATAGGCGTCAATAGAGTTACTTTTGGTGTGCGGGGTAGGGCGCAACTCATGCAACTTGACTCAACCAGGAGTACGGGGGTTCGCGCAGAAACGGGGGGCGGGGGAGGAGGGTACCGGAACTGATTTGGTGCCCGAGTCAGCTAACAGACGGGGGGTGGGGGAGGAGGGGGCAAAGCGGAAGGGGGACGGCCGAAGTCAGACAGGCGGCTAACGGATGACTCATTCTGATGAATGGATGGACAGCTTTCGGATTATTCATAAGGTATGTTACTAGGTTATATATATTATTAGGCTTTTTATATGTTAATAGGTTATATAAATAGAACGTTTACGCACTACCTCTGGTTTTCGCATTTCACC
>SDVV010034784.1:0-11134 GCA_016164225.1 Gammarus roeselii
CGAGGAGGCGAGGAGGCGAGGAGGCGAGGAGGCGAGGAGGCGAGGAGGCGAGGAGGCGAGGAGGCGAGGAGGCGAGGAGGCGAGGAGGCGAGGAGGCGAGGAGGCGAGGAGGCGAGGTGGAGGGATGACCGGTCTCAGCCCCACGGCTATAACTGGACAAGTAATCGCACTCGACCCTCATAGGGTATCTCGTGTGTTCACAACAAGTCCTACAGCCGAGTATTGAACGCATAATAAAAACGTTTTTCATAACTTTTTCCTTATAGCACACTACTCAAACATGCTAACAATGTTTCTTATTTAGTGCAATTCATTTTCATATCGTAACATTTGAATGGAAAAGGAATAGAATAAACTAGAAATGTAAAAAAAATCAATTGGTTTTAATTGAGCAAGTTCATAGTTAAGAGAGGCCATAATTTTATCCTACAAAGCTACAGGACCTGCCAACTGTTGTATTGCACGCCGCACAACTTTACAACTGTTTATGGGGAGACGTTTGTTTCTGAAAGATTCTTGAGTGTGTGAAATATCGCCTGTTGCAAACTCATCATTCAGCTTGACAAATGCGTATTTAGAACATAATGGATATCAATATACTCTTGCTATGGGTTGCATGTTACCTGACAATGCAAGGCGTTGCAAAAAAAGGATGATAAGCTGAATTAATTTGGATTAGATTTTTTTCTTATAATATCTTCACTAGTGTTCAGATCTCGACTGAAAAGAATAATTCTACTCAAATTACTTAACCTCAGAAGAAGCCCCTCACGGGAGGAACTGCGTACAAATTTAGCCTCGTTTAAATGATAATTGGCGAGTTCACAAATTAATATTATCGGTAATTTTGTTGGTCACAGTGAACTGCACACCGTCTGTATGACGTCTATTCGAAAAAAAGTTTCAATTTAACTACTTTCGGAACATTAATCTGCTAGGAATTTGAATAGACGTCCTCAATAATGTTTTCGTTTATTTTTCACATGTGTATCCCAATCATTCCTACACGATGATCATGGCCTAGTGATCAACTGGTCGTCCATTTAATGTATGGGACACGGATACTCTTAATGCCAATGTTACCGATAGGTATGAACATGTATTGTTGCTTATTGTACTCACAAATCATTTGATGTATTTTTTAAGCTCCCTTTTTCCAGGAAAGAGTACATATTTTTGTACTAATATGATCAAGTACTTTAAATCAATCATTGCACAGGCTTCTGATTTAAGCAGAAGGTCAAGAATATCTCCTTGATTTCATGATGGAAACCAGAATTGTGATGGCGCCACACTCAAGTTACGCTGCAACCTATTCTCATTCAACAGAATAGTAACCTATTCTCATTCAACAGAAAAGTAACCTATTCTCATTCAACAGAATAGTAACCTATTCTCATTCAACAGAATAGTAACCTATTCTCGTTCAACCTATTCTCATTCAACAGAATAGTAACCTATTCTCATTCAACAGAATAGTAACCTATTCTCATTCAACAGAATAGTAACCTATTCTAATTCAGCAGAATAGTAACTAATTCTCATTCAACAGAATAGTAACCTATTCTCATTCAACAAATTAGTAACCCATTCTCATTCAACAGAATAGTAACCCATTTTCATTCAACAGAATAGTAATGTCGGAATAAAAGGAGGCTCCACCCCTTCCTATGCATTGACTTTATTAATTATGCGGCAAGGGCTTTAACTAATGGTAGCTTTCCTTCTACATGATTTTTACATGATGAACTTGATTCGTCAGTGTTGTATTGTTTCCAATACTGTTAAATAACATCATTGAATGATGGACTTATTTTTATAACAGTCCTATTTTCCATCTTCATGACATCATTGGGTTGAGACAGATGAAGCATATTTTCCTGTCTGAATGACCTCATACACACATTCTCCCGGTTGAATGAGCTCCGATCGGGACCAGTGTCCACAACAGAGACCAGAAGCTATTCCTGGGTGACGCTGAATACACTTTTACCTCAAAAAACTAGGGAAAAATAACCGATAACGTTCTTTCTCAGGATATCTGGTTGATGGTGTATGATATGATACTTTTCCGCATAGTAAAATCCCCATTTCTTAGTGAATTAAATTTAATGTAGAGTTGCATTGAAGTAACAGTGGAAGACACGACATTACCTCGTTCCCATCGTGACACTCGTTCCCTTCATGACACTCGTTTCCATCGTGACACTTGTTCCCATCGTGACACTCGTCCCATCGTGACACTCGTTCCCTTCGTGACACTCGTTCCCATCGTGACACTCGTTCCCATCGTGACACTCGTCCCATCGTGACACTCGTTCCCTTCGTGACACTCGTTCCCATTATGACACTCGTTCCCATCGCGACACTCGTTCCTATCGTGACACTTGCTTTACAAACGTTGCTGAACGTTTCCCGCCGTTTAATAGCAACACTAATAACGGCAGGAACGTTCATGCGTCAATAATTAGCTTCAACACGATAACACGGTAACGCAGTCCTTCTCTGACCGGCTTACCTGCCTTTACAGGAGGGTTCACTGTCCACCAGATCCTCTTAGCACCTCGTCCGCCCAATCTATGTCTTTGAAACATTAATATTATGCTACAATACCTTTTCAAAGACGGAATGAGTCATACACTTCTGAAGTTACACGATTCTTAGTAAAGAGGGGGAAACCCATCTTTACTAACGTGTCAGCATCTATACTAACGTGTCAGCATCTATACTAACGTGTCAGCATCTATACTAACGTGTCAGCATCTATACTAACGTGTCAGCATCTATACTAACGTGTCAGCATCTATACTAACGTGTCAGCATCCATACTAACGTGTCAGCATCTATACTAACGTGTCAGCATCTATACTAACGTGTCAGGATCTATACTAACGTGTCAGCATCTATACTAACGTGTCAGCATCTATCCTAACATGTCAGCATCTGTACTAACGTGTCAGCATCTATACTAAAGTGTCAGCATCTATCCTATGTGTCAGCGTCTATGCTAACGTGTCAGCATCTATACTAACGTGTCAGCATCTATACTACCGGGTCAGCATCTATCCTAAATGTCAGCATTTATGCTAACGTGTCAGCATCTATATTAACGTGTCAGCATCTATACTAACGTGTCAGCATTTATACTAACGTGTCAGCATCTATACTAACGTGTTAGCATCTATACTAACGTGTCAGCATCTAGACTAACGTGTCAGCATCTATACTAACGTGTCAGCATCTATACTAACGTGTCAGCATCTATACTAACGTGTCAGCATCTATACTAACGTGTCAGCATCTATACTAATGTGTCAGCATCTATACTAACGTATCAGCATCTATCCTATGTGTCAGCGTCTATGCTAACGTGTCAGCGTCTATACTAACGTGTCAGCATCTATACTAACGTGTCAGCATCTATACTAACGTGTCAGCATCTATACTAACGTATCAGCATCTGTCCTGTGTGTCAGCGTCTATGTTAACGTGTCAACATTTACACTAACGTGTTTGCAACATAACAAATTGTCACTGTTTATCGTCGATTGATTTCGAGCTTATGTTACTGATAAAAAAATGTTTCGACGATAATAAAACATTGTTGTTTAATGCACTTGCAAAAAGTGGATATGAAAAAATACATATTGTCCATATTGTTTTCTAATTGATGTTAACGGGTTAGTTTCTGAGATATTAATAATATTAAGTGTTATACCTGTCTGTCTATAAAGTGATTGTGCGTGAATAAGTTGAAATTACCGATCGAGACCCATTTTATGGACAGTGAAGTGAACATTCATTAAGCAACTTTTAGTGTAAGAAACTTGTATTTTATAGAACTTGCTAAACCAATTCAAATGGATCAAGAGTGCAGTTATTTTTATTTGATGACTTTGTTGATTTTTTCATTTTAATAAATATTTGATTTCTTTAAAATAGAAAATAAAATTTATTGCATGATCATTGATATGCTATTGTCCTAATAAACCAGAAGAATTAAGTGTTAACTGGGATTAACAGTTTGAATAGACTAAAACTATCGTACACTGTCGTATATACAACTCAGTTACAGCATAGGCAGTTAGACACCTATAGATGCTATAAACAACTCAGTTATATCATAGTCAGTTAGACATCTATAGATGCTATAACAACTCAGTTATAGCATAGGCAGTTAGACATCTATAGATGCTATAAGCCACTCAGTTATAGCATAGGCAGTTAGACATCTATAGAGGCTATAAACAACTCAGTTATATCATAGTCAGTTAGACATCTATAGATGCTATAACAACTCAGTTATAGCATAGGCAGTTAGACATCTATAGATGCTATAAGCCACTCAGTTATAGCATAGGCAGTTAGACATCTATAGAGGCTATAAACAACTCAGTTATATCATAGTCAGTTAGACATCTATAGATGCTATAACAACTCAGTTATAGCATAGGCAGTTAGACATCTATAGATGCTATAAGCCACTCAGTTATAGCATAGGCAGTTAGACATCTATAGAGGCTATAAACAACTCAGTTATATCATAGTCAGTTAGACATCTATAGATGCTATAACAACTCAGTTATAGCATAGGCAGTTAGACATCTATAGATGCTATAAACAACTCAGTTATAGCATAGGCAGTTAGACATCTATAGATGCTATAAGCAACTCAGTTATAGCATAGTCAGATAGACATCTATAGATGTTATAATCAACTCAGTTATAACATAGGCAGTTAGACATACATAGATGCTACAACAACTCAGTTATAGCATAGGCAGTTAGACATCTATATATGCTATAAACAACTCAGTTAGAGCATAGTCATTTGGACATCTATAGATGCTGTAAACAACTCAGTTATAACATAGGCAGTTATACATCTATAGATGCTATAAAAAACTCAGTTATAGCATAGGCAGTTAGACATCTATAGATGCTATAACAACTCAGTTATAGCATGGTCAGTTAGACATCTATAGATGCTATGACAACTCAGTTATAGCATGGTCAGTTATACATCTATAGATGCTATAATAACTCAGTTATAGCATGGTCAGTTATACATCTATAGATGCTATGACAACTCAGTTATAGCATAGTCAGTTATACATCTATAAATGCTATAACAACTCAGTTATAGCATGGTCAGTTATACATCTATAAATGCTATAACAACTCAGTTATAGCATGGTCAGTTATACATCTATAGATGCTATAACAACTCAGTTATAGCATGGTCAGTTAGACATCTATAGATGCTATAACAAGTCAGTTATAGCATGGTCAGTTAGACATCTATAGATGCTATAACAACTCAGTTATAGCATGGTCAGTTAGAAATCTATAGATGCTATAACAAGTCAGTTATAGCATGGTCAGTTAGACATCTATAGATGCTATGACAACTCAGTAATAGCATGGTCAGTTAGACATCTATAGATGCTATAACAACTCAGTTATAGCATGGTCAGTTATACATCTATAGATGCTATGACAACTCAGTTATGCATGGTCAGTTAGACATCTATAGATGCTACGACAACTCAGTTATAGCATGGTCAGTTAGACATCTATAGATGCTATGACAACTCAGTTATAGCATGGTCAGTTAGACATCTATAGATAAGCCAAATTGTCGGTCGGTCTATGCAAGCATTGAGTTGTTTCTTCCTCGGCGTTGACTGGTCGTTATGAATTCAAACGAATTAGAAATAACCTCCGCTTGTCTCTCGTCGCGGAGATGATACCTTCCATCGGTAAAATGAAAATAGACATCCGGATAATTTTTCACGGATTCTTCTAAGTTGAAAACAATGAATAATTAATTGAGTAACACATCCACAATACCGTAGCATCAGCGATTTCAATAAGTCAGCTTGTATTATTTACTTGACTTTGTTGAAAGAACTGTATATATTTCCAGATTCAGATGCAGGCACTTCCCCCCAACCTCTATAAGGTGGGGAGCGGCTGACGGTATGACACGTCATACCCTTTTCTCGATACGCTTAGACATATGCAGTAAATTAAGCTCTTGAACGCGCTAAGGCACCATCGAGGAGCCCGCCATCTCAATCAGGGTCAATTGTACACACGACAGTTTGCGGGTCAATTGCAAGGCACGACAGTTTGCGGGTCGACTGCAAGGACGACAGTTTGCGGGTCAATTGCAAGGCACGACAGTTTGCGGGTCAATTGTTCACACGACAGTTTGCGGGTCTATTGCAAGGCACGACAGTTTGCACTGAGTTAACCAACCCGTTCAATAAGTGTCGAGTCTTGCCAGTGGTTGTCTTGTTCCTCAACGTGACAGTAACGCGGTAGAGCTTTTCAGGGCGAAGCCAAACTCATCCATTCGCCGTTCATTTTCCACTCACCACAATCGTGCTTCCGTCACACAGACACTCCTAGCAGCTATCGCCCCCCGCTACTCCTCCATACCATTCCTTGCATCCAGGCCCCTCTACTCAACCATACCATTCCTTGCATTCAGCCCCCTCTACTCCGCCTATCATACCATGCCATTCCTTGCATCCAGCCCCCTCTTCAGCCCGTCTATCATATCATACCATTCCTTGCATCCAGTGCCCTAATCACTCCATCTATCAACCCATACCATTACTTGCATCCAGCGCTCTTTTCCCTCCATCTATCAAACCATACCATTTTCTGCATCCAGCGCCCTCTTCACTCCTTCTATCAAACCATGCCATTCCTTGCATCCAGCGCCCTCTTCACTCAATCTATCAAACCATACCATTTTCTGCATCCAGCGCCCTCTTCACTCCTTCTATCAAACCATACTATTGCTTGCGTCCAGCGGCCTCTTCACTCCATCTATCATAACATACCATTCCTTGCATCCAGCGCCCTCTTCACTCCATCTATCATACCATTCCTTGCATCCAGCGCCCTCTTCACTCCATCTATCAAACCATACCATTTCCTGCATCCAGCGCCCTCTTCACTCCATCTATCAAACCATACCATTTCCTGCATCCAGCGTCCTCTTCACTCCATCTAACAACCCATACCATGCATCACCATTCTAGCAATACTCCAAGAATTGAATATGCAACACAACTAGCACAGCCTAGATGATGTTCCCATCGCTCATGGGCTGCCGGATGCTGAAAGCTCCAACAGAAGTTGTTCCCACCTTAGTGGGAATAGTCCTAACATCACATTTTGTTAATAAGGGGGCGGATTTGTCTTCCAATGTTAGTCGAAGCTGTTTTTACGTGTATCTGTTCTGATACGGAATTACAATAATTCATCATAGATGTGAGTATTTATTTAGTAAAGACAACCATCTGTAAATTTAATTTAACGTGCTTTGAAATAAAATTACTTTTTAATTTATGATAACATTAAAGTTTATATACGAGTTTCCCCTAAGAAATGCTGCGAAGTACGAATAATGTTCCACACAATAATATATTATTTTTTCTGAGCATAGCCTTTTCTAAAATATTGCAAATTTTGTATTCCGCATTTGACCTTCGCGCGCCTCAGGCCTACTTTACAAGAATTGATACGTTTTAAATCTTCCAATTCCAATAAAAACGTTACGCTGTCTTGGAGACCTCACACTGTTTGGTGACAAAGTCTGCTTAAAAAATAGATTCATGAGCCAACAGCATTCATGAGTTAAAATGTTTGATTAGTTCCCAGCATTACCTAAATTTTCCCATGCGCCGATATTTCTGTAACGACTTAGGGCAGTTAAATAAAATACGCAAATAAATTCCAAGAATGTTGATCAAGGATAAATTTTGAAAAAGATCTTGCACGTGCAAACAACAAAACAGTCGACGAATACTATTTTATAGCGAAGCTCTCAAAAATAAACATTTTCTTTCCTTCCTGCTCAACTTCCAGCATTTAATTTCATTCCGCGGAGTCGCATTGCAATGACGTTTTTGTCAACAGTTCGTGAAAATATTTGGGTCATTCAACGGCGTCTCTTGGTGTCAACCTTTTCAATGGAGTCATTGTTGACTCCAATATTTACTTGTATTCCACATGTTGCCTCGTCGTCCTTGTTGTGACATACGTTGCCCCATCATTCGTGTTGTTTCACGTGTTGCCCCATCATTCATGTTGTTACACATGTTTCCCCATCATCTCTGTTGCTACATATGTTCCCCCATCATCCTTGTTGTGAAACATATTGTCCCATCATCCTTGTTGTCACACATGTTGCTCCATCATCCTTGTTGTAAAACATGTTGCCCCACCATACTTGTTGCTACACATGTTGCCCCGTCATCCTAGTTGTTACTCATGTTGCCCCATCATCCTTGTTGTTATACATGTTGCCCCATCATCCTTGTTGTAAAACATGTTGCCCCATCATCCTTGTTGTCAAACATATTGCTCCATCATCCTTGTTGTAAAACATGTTGCCCCATCATCCTTGTTGTTACACATGTTACCCCATCATCCTTGTTATCACACATGTTGCTCCATCATCCTTGTTGTAAAACATGTTGCCCCATCATCCTTGTTGCTAAACATGTTGCCCCGTCATCCTAGTTGTTACACATACTGCCCCATCATCCTTGTTCCTCCATCATCCATGCTGCCCCATCATCCTTGTTGTTACACATGTTCCTTCATCATCCTTGTTGTTACACATGTTGTCCCATCATCCTTGTTGTCACACATGCTGCTCCATCATCCTTGTTGTAAAACATGTTGCCCCATCATCCTTGTTGCTACACATGTTGCCCCGTCATCCTAGTTGTTACACATGTTGCCCATCATCCTTGTTGCTCCATCATCCATGCTGCCCCATCATCCTTGTTGTTACACATGTTGATTCATCATCCTTGTTATTACACATGTTGCTTCATCATCCTTGTTATTACACATGTTGCCCCATCATCCTTGTTGTCACACATGCTGCTCCATCATCCTTGTTGTAAAACATGTTGCCCCATCATCCTTGTTGCTACACATGTTGCCCCGTCATCCTAGTTGTTACACATGTTGCCCATCATCCTTGTTGCTCCATCATCCATGCTGCCCCATCATCCTTGTTGTTACACATGTTGATTCATCATCCTTGTTATTACACATGTTGCCCCATCATCCTTTTTGTTACACGTGCTGCCCCATCATCCTTGTTGTTCCATCATCCATGCTGCCTCATCCTCCTCATTGTTACACATGGTTTTGAAACAGCTTATCATTACTTGATTGCACAATTCCCCCGGTACGATTCAATTTTATAACTATGATGTTTTAGTGAACAAAATTTAAGAGGCTTTACGTAGGCTATTAAGCCATTTTGGATAAGCCTAATCCTCTCGTGGTAGCATCTAAGTTTCAATGAAAACCTAATGACACGATACAATGATATCCGAAGTGAACAAGTCAAGGCACAAACTGTGAAAACATTGAGACAAGTCAATACCTGCCACCAATTGATGCCTGACACAAATCGATACCTGCCACCAATTGACAAGAAACTATGAACTGCAAATACAATTTTAGCATCAATACAAAGCCAAAGCAGTGATCGTTTTCCTGCTTCTAACACAGTTATTAATCGGACAGGCTTGACAGGCAGAGTGAGAACTACAAGGCGACAGTATTAAACTGATCGGTTATTAAGGTAATCAGAAATAAGCACGACTCAGAAACTGAAAGAGATTCATTCAGACGGTAAACAGAGCACAGTTGAAGTGGATACAAACTATAGATTTCGATCTGTCACAAGGTGTTATTTCAAGGTTATTCCCAGTTCTAATCTAATGATTGTGAAATGTCGTGGATATCCTAATTGATTTGAATAGATCTCTACCATGGTTTCTGTAAAATGGTTTGACTGCATGTAGGGCATTTGGGAAATTATATTGATCTGCCAGTTTCCCAATATTCATGGTCTTCAAATGAAGAATGGTATGCGACTAGAATGAAATCAAATTGATATTTAAAGCTATCATACTTTCATTGGAAGAGCATAATTTTTTTGTTTTATTTTAGTCTGTTTCATATGAAGCTTTGATTCCATAAATTAAGAACAGCTGGAAGCAAGCGAAGTGAAGGGGCTTGAGGAAAGATCGAGTTAGAAATTTAATTAATATTTATACGATGCCTACTTATGTTGACTTTTAGATGATATGCTGTCGAAGGGATTTTTTAACGTTGTTGTTTTATCAAAATATACACCATGATAGTTTGTGTAGTCTGATCTGTGAATTCTATCTTTTCAAATTATTATAATTGCAAATTGATTTAACGCCCATAACATAATGTTTTGTAATTATTTTATTTGTCATTAATACCGATTTGATTCGTTGTACTTAATTACATGTTTAAGTTTCTTGTTAATGATCTCAATTAATCCATTCATGGTGTTTGGAGGTCTACAAATAGATTAAATGCCATCGTCAGCAAAAAACTTATGTCTGAGAAAGGACGAACTCTATCCTTGGGGAACATTGATTTAAAAAGGGCCTTAAATAGTACCCTGGGGAACGACTTGATTAAACCGTCCATAGTTACATATTGTTTTGCGGCTGGGCAGATGTGAAGCGAATCAATCAATAGCGGTTCCGCGTATTCTATAAAGCCTCACTTAAGATGGGGGTCACTGAACAAATGATAACCCAGCTGATATGTCTTGATGAAAACTATACAATTCACTTGAAAAAAATCATGTCAGATGTTAACAAACCAACAAGTTTCTACGAATGAAACACTTGTCCTATTGAACACCATGTTGAAACGATCCAATATTAAACTATGATAAGTACATCGCACATATACGTGTATGAACCACACTCACAAACATCCACCTATGTACTCTTTTGATGCAGCCGGATGGCTGAGGCGTCCGTACCACGCACCGCGCTGTTTGATGAACATAAAATAGCTACCAGCTGTCACTTGAGCAAGCCCGCTTGATGCCATGGCGGGTCGCTACTCTGGGGGGTATTAGTTTGTTTTACTCTCAGCGGGGCGATGGACCTCAGACATCAAAGCTCACACCCGACACCGTATTCTTTCCTTCCCGGTATCCTGTTCCAGGAGCCACTCAACAACATGTACAGGGATAACGGCGCCAACGACAAACACCAGGGCAGGAATACAGCGGTTATGGCCCACAAAGAAGAGC
>SDVV010034785.1:0-11134 GCA_016164225.1 Gammarus roeselii
CCATCACAGACTGGACGGCTGATATCACGCATGTTGTTCATTACCATCCCATCACAAGCTGGACGGCTGATATCACGTATGATGTCCATTACCCTCCCATCACAGGCTGGGCGGCCGGTATCACGTATGATTTTTATTACCCTGCTACCACAGGCTGGGCGGCTGAAATCACGCATGATGTTCATTACCCTCCCATCACAGACTGGACGGCTGATATCACGCATGTTGTTCATTACCATCCCATCACAAGCTGGACGGCTGATATCACGTATGATGTCCATTACCCTCCCATCACAGGCTGGGCGGCCGGTATCACGTATGATTTTTATTACCCTGCTACCACAGGCTGGGCGGCTGAAATCACGCATGATGTTCATTACCCTCCCATCACAGACTGGACGGCTGATATCACGCATGTTGTTCATTACCATCCCATCACAAGCTGGACGGCTGATATCACGTATGATGTCCATTACCCTCCCATCACAGGCTGGGCGGCCGGTATCACGTATGATTTTTATTACCCTGCTACCACAGGCTGGGCGGCTGAAATCACGCATGATGTTCATTACCCTCCCATCACAGGCTGGACGACTGATACCACGCATGTGAGCCTACACGTCCCTATACAGGCTGCCTGCTGGTCAAAGAACAAAGGTACCATTTTGGGTTGAATTGATCATATTTTTGGGCAATTGGTGTACCTGACAACTACGTACGCTTCAGTATGCATCGAACTAGACATCGTTTATTGGCAAGTGAAGTCAATCTGAACAAGTGGACGCGGAGTACTAGGTGAACAAGTATGTATTCGCATACTTTGATAACAAAGTGTTATGTGATTGCACAACTAATTTTATGTTTAAGTATAAAATCCCCGTATCACATTAACAATGTTTTGCGCAATGTTATGCAATTCATATAGATAGTTTTTTCTTAGTTATTTCTAACACCTTCAATGAAACTTTGAAGCCAATATCGTAATACTCGTATTAATGCTGACTGTCTGATGTAGACTGTTTGGTGTAGACTGTTGTATGTAGACTGTTTAATGTAGACTGTTTAATGTAGACTGTTTGATGTAGACTATTAAATGTAGACTGATGTAGACCGAACTTAAGTGTTGATTGGTCAGGAAAGTGGCAAGTTAAATCCGATGTGGACCAATGCAAAGTTGTACGCATATACAGGCCCTCGTAACCCCGAGCACGAATACTCAATGTCCGAGAAGAAACTGTTTGCTGTCTCCGAAGAAAGAGATCTTGGTGTCATCAATAATATGCGTATCTATAGTATTCTGTTCCATTCTGGTATCCATATCATAAAAAAAGACGTTATTAAGTTAGAGAAGGTTCAACGTAGAGCTACCAAACTCATCCCTTCGCTGCGCAATAAAAAGCACGCTGACAGCTGGGCTGTAACATTTATTCACGTGAGACGCGTCGAGTCAGAGGCGACATGATCAAGGTGTGAAAGATTATATGGGGTAAAGGAAGCGTTGACCGGGCGAGCGTGCCTTTTCACTCTAGATGAGAGCGCAGTGACTAGGAATAATGGATACAAAATGGTTGGGAAGCGTTTCTTACTCGACATCACGCGCAACTTCTTTACGTATAGAGTTGTCGAAGAATGGAACAAACTTCCAGCGGAGGTTGTAAACAGCAATACAATCGAAACGTTCAAGTCACGGCTCGATAAATCCTACAGGAATCTCCGTTAAATAGCTAACCTTTCTCTTGCTTGATCTTTCAAAAAAAAAATCACATTGACTCACGAAGCGCTTTTATACGTACTGCTTGAGAACTAATCTTTTTACTATCGAAATGCAACCTAGATTGGGTCAAACGGACTGTTATTGTCTTCTTATATTGTAAATACTTGTAAGACTATAAATGCAGGCGTGGGTAGCTTAGTCAAAGGGCTACAAAATCAAATTTACGTCATAAATTACTTCAAGTTGAAGATATTTATAATGCAATAGATATGTTCTTTTAATTTTCGAATAAGTTGTAATTCTGGAGTTCAGTTTTAATGCTAATTTTGGTCGATTAATAGATGTTGGAATCTTCCTCATCTGCTAATATGGGGTTGAGGTACTTATCCAATTTCTTGAGATTAAATGATACTGGAATCAATTGTAGACTCAAATTATTAAACACTAATTTAATAAATGTTTCCTGTCGTAGGCAGTACATTTTCTTGATAACGTAAAAAAGTATATTACGAGTGCCGTTTCCAATTGTATCCAATATATGTTTCCCTGTATTTGAGCGGCGGCTAAGATGAAAACAGGTTAACCACAGGACGGGCATATCTTTGTTGCCATTTATACACGGGATGAAAAGAGAATGTATTTTCTTAGACATTATTAATGGGCAAAAATTGCCTGTTGCGTGTATTGATGGCTGTAGGAAATCTTGCCATCATTAGGAAATTCAAATATTTAATTTCAAAATCCACTTTTTATAACAATTGTAGATAGACAACAGCAGGATTTTGACCGAGACATGTCCATTCTTGCGTTACATTATTGCTTCACGAAACTATTACGTAACGAGCTTGCCTTCCTCTCAGCTGTAGCTAGTTCACTGCAGGACTTGGCTGTTTCGTACATTCCTTTGCGTAGATAAGTAGGTAGTGTAAATATACGCAGTACGTCGTGTAGGTGAATAGATAATACACTGGGTGGGGGGTATTTACTTGACCAGTTGCGAAGATACCCTGCACCAAGTAGCGGCTCTTGTCACATGAGGTAGGTAGGTACTTGCGGGCAATGCCAATTCCACTTCAACCCAACAAAGTGGCGTAGGTACGAAGGCAGTGTGTTCGGTTAGCACACAAACAGTCGCGCAGTTAGGTAAGTATTCAGTCGTTGAGTTAGATAAGTGTAGAGCCTCTGAGTCAGGTAAACGTACAGTCGTTGAGTTATATAAGTGTAGAGCCTCTGAGTTAGGTAAACGTACAGTCGCTGAGTTTGGTAAGTGTACAGCCACTGAGTTAGGTAAGTGTACAGTCGATGAGTTAGGGGGAAATCATACTATTTAGTTCCGTAGATTTACGTTGTCAATAGTTATGCTGCCTAATTATGCGTTCATATTTCTAAAAAATATTTTTTTGGAATGTAAATTGATTTTTTCCAAATTCTTATTTTTTAAATATTTATTGTGATATCAAGCAAAGACATTTTCGTCAAAATAATCAAATTTCATTATATCCGCTAATCGTTTAGTATTTGAACATTTTTAAAACATTATATACTTCCTAACGTTTATATCCCGAGTAGGAAATTATCAATAATTAGAAACAGTAACAAGCATACATGTTGGCTTACTAATTCCAACAATTAGTGCATAACAGCGTTCTTTGCATGTTTGGATCGATCTCCCTCAGCGCGACACGGGTTGAAGTCTCTAACCTACATATTAAAATACATAACCTCACAGGTAGGCCAGTGAAAGATCAACAAACTGCCTATGCTGATAATTTATTTTTTAAATTGTTTTGATGACGTATTTTGTGGCATTTTAGTAACTAATTTTTCAATGAAGTATTTGTATGAGTCAATGTGAGCAACAGAATTCGTCGCATATTGTTGGTAGGTGGCACCAGCTGTGGAGCAAGAGTCTGGCAGGGATGATGCCACGGTTCGAGTTCGGGCAGCGTGAGCCTGTCAGTAGCGTTGCTGGAGTGACGGAGGGAGGTAGTGCAGTGTGCTTTGATGCGGCGTCCGGGTGAAGGCGGTCTACACAGAACCTGTGGCCAAAATGATGAAGATTTTAGTGTTATCGTGTTTTTTACTAATAGGTGAGTATTGCAGTGTGACACAGCCGAGGAGTTATTTCGAGATACTTTCAGGTATTCCTCAAACTTGGTTCACTAATTAAAGTGCAAAATTTTCAATAAGTTAGGGAACCAAGTTATGAAAAAAACTTCACTTTTCAAAACTCATTAAAGTTACTTAACGGGTCATTAGGGTAGGTTTGTTTCAGGCACATTCCGCCCCATCTGAGGTTTCCGCCAGTTTCTATTTTGCTTAGGTGAATTGTATGCTTATTTCATCTGTAAATGAAGATGTGTAATTTAAGTATTACTGATAAGTACCTACCAAAATACTAACCAAAAAAAGTTATCTATCGACGACCTCATCTCTCAACAATTACAAACAATACTTAAACATACATGTGGGCAGGTATCTTGGACGCTAGTTCTTGACATCTCTTGCTAGCATAATAAGGTCAAAGACACGCGGAAAATGATTTCGTGAGGTAATTATTTGTATAACGGAGATAGTGGCTCTTCACCTCGCCGCTTATGTCATAAAGTCTATTGCAGCAGCAATCGCGTTGCACCTTTTAGAACCCTACGAGCCGCTGCTGCATGCTCTGTTCCACTGTAATTTTGGCTGTATCTATACTACGAAGTTACTATTCACCCCTTGCAGCAGCTGGCTTAGGCTGTGTGACTTCTTATAGAATGCAGCTATGTTGAGACCCACGCCCTGACGACTGATTTTGTAAAACTAAAATCCAAGAAAGCCACGTCGAGATGTTAGTTCTTGTGAATTATTCAACGAAACATTCAATGATCATCCTTGTTACAGATTCATGTGTTCACTGACTTTTGGATGGATAATGACGGTTTTTATGCAACACCATTGATCAAATAGATTAGCTGAATCTATTTTATAGAAGTTCAATTTTAGGACAGTTCGCGCTTTCAGGCTGATGATCACTATTTCTCTTGAATACTTTACAACATATTTTTAATAATTCAATATTATGCGTCAATTTTCTGATAGGAAGCTGTGAGAGTGGTAGGGGTTTGCATCAAATCAGAGTCTATTGTACAGCATATCTTTTTAATTTGTTTATGCATGCATGTATTGCCAAGCTCTCATTTATGACTGAACTATTTTTTTATAACTAAGTGCAACCCCAGTTTCAGGATGTTAGGATGTATCCTCTGGCTGAAATTTAGTAACTCGTGCGATCCTATGAATTGTTAGTCCGTTATTTGATGGCTCTTGCAGGCATAATTTAATTTTTTCAACAGGGTTCTATTAGACATTTCAGCCTAGTCAAATGATTGCCCCTATTTTAAGAATGCTTGACAACTTGGCAAGTACAGGAAGTGAGATCCTTGCCTTCAAGACTGATTGGTTCTAATTCAGACAATAATGCATTTCTGAAATAGGACCCTGCCACATTTCAGTGCTTTTTCGGTTTTATTTTTGTTTTGAATAATTATTTATCCTGACTTACCACCGATTGTTGGATTTGAATGAAAACAGTTCTTAGTCTTAGGTAACTTATGTGATTTTGTATGCCGTTGTGTACCCTAGCGGGCTATTGCATTGCCTAGTTTAGAGCGGGCAAAAGTTGGGTATACAAGTGCGGAGTAAATCCGCTGTCGATTGAAGCTTCCGCTTCCGCGGACATTAGATACTATTTTTCTGATGATTGTTCCAATTTTCGTTTCATTTGTATGTATAAGCTACAGCATTTATTTTGAAAATAACAACTCGAAAACAAGGTCGGTTTCTATTTTCTATTTGTTCCATAGAACTGTGTTGTGGTTTTCAAAGGATGATTTACTCCCGATGGAAAGTCAGCCTGATATTTTTAGGCATTGGAATCGAATTGATCTGGAAAATATCAACGCCTTTTTAATGGTATTTACATTAGAGCCTTCCACATGTATCATGAAAATGATCAAAAATAAATACTGAAGTAACTGAACTCTGAGGAACAGCCTTAGCAGCGACCAGCGATATCCATATGATAATGTTGAACAACTATAAATCCTAATGAACTAACTTATATTAAAACTAAATATGGTCACATGATCTATATAAAATGCGTAGGGATGCGCTTTTATTATCACATATAACTTTCTTCGTATACTCTCCTGCATACGCGTTGTCGATGGAACAGTTCCACATTCGTTAGTCTATCATAATTCCATTGACATCGCTAAACCCTTGGCAACATGCATAGTTTAATGAAGCGGATCGTCACCGCTGCTGGAAAGTTCTCAAGCCTCCAGAGTGCGTGTCTGTCAGTCCTGTCTACAATTTGCGTGTCTGTCAGTCCTGTCTAAAATTTTATTGCTGATAAGGTGCATACTTGAGGTGGAACGAATGTCGAAAAAACAACTGTGATATGAGAAAGCGTGAAACACGTCCAGTTTGTGAGTCGTTTAGCGCGTGAGCTTGGGACAATTACCTCCGTTTAGTCGCGTCATTCACTAATGACTGTTCGATGTGCACCGCTGTTGCGTCCTTCCACATCCTGACTTTTCAATTATTCCTTCATGCTCAGATAATACAAGCGTATTCAAATAATATCTTTACGGATCGTGTCTGGTTCTTTTCAATCTCAATTTTGAAGAATGCTGTCATCGAAGGCTTCTGACGTAACATTTATGTGTATTCTCCGTAGGCCCATCTTCCTTGCATCGTATGCTACAACGCGTCGTAGGCCCGTCTTCCTTGCATCCTATGCTACAACGCGCCAAAGGCCCGTCTTCCTTGCATCCTATGCTACAACGCGCCGTAGGCCCGTCTTCCTTGCATCCTATGCTACAACGCGCCGTAGGCCCGTCTTCCTTGCATCCTATGCTACAACGCGCCGTAGGCCCGTCTTCCTTGCATCCTATGCTACTACGCGTCTCCGAACAGGCAACAAAAAGTGTGCACCGCCCATCCCGTAACAAGGCCTTTCCTTGTGCTCAGTGTAGAAGACGTCTTCGTCCCTGCGTCTCTCCCTTGTACCCCCCCGCGTCTCTCCCCCGTACCCCCTGGCGTCTCCCTCGTACCCAGGCTCTGCTGCTAGGGTAATAATAATAATAATTGGAGTACTGCGTCAACTCGCGAGCTGCGTCGAGGACTTAATATTGGCTTTGGGTTTCTATAACACTTTGCAGGCCGCGACAAAAGCCAGTATGTGTATAGATGCATACTTTGCAGGCAGCAAACAGGAGCTAGTATGTGTATAGCTGCATACTTTGCAGACCGCGTCAGGAGCCAGTATGTGTATAGCTGCATACTTTGCAGGTTTCAGTACTTTGTGATGCGGCGATGGATATCCTGGTTGAAGAAGTGCGAATGTTTTTTAATATTTGTTGATTTTTTGGAAATTGTCAGTGCCATATTGCAAATGATACCTAAAATCCACCCCGTTATTAATAAATGTTCTGTTATGCTGCTATTTCATTTCCTAGGCTGTTTAGACTAGAAGATTTTTTTTGTTCACAACAACCGTTTCGCTGGGTCGCTATCCCTGGCGCTAAATTCTTTTATAGCTAACGTCAGATCAACCCATATCATCTCCGCCAACTGCCTTATCAGCCCCAAGTTGTTCCGACTACCTACCTACGGTACCATTTTTTAACAGCGAACATTCATAGCGTTCCTCAGTCACACCAGCCACTGTCATATCTGCCAGTGACATTCTGGCGAAAATCTGTTTCAGCCCACGTCAGAATCAGCCACCAGTCGTACCATTTTACCGGTTATCACTTTAAGGAAATTTTTCCTGCCCAACCTAACAACCTAACCCGCGGGGCAAAGGTATGTATTTCTAACCCGCGGGGCAAACATACGTATTTTTGTATGGTACGTAAAGCCGTTTTTTAGCGTTTTTTTATTGAAGTTTCATTAAAGTGATAACTGTTAGGTTGGTACGCCGGTTTCGGTGTAACGACTGGCAGATATGACAGTGGCAGATTTTGAAGTGGTGGAAAATGCGTGTGGGCTGAATCATCGTTAGGTAGAAAGCACGTGGGATGAAAGATTTTTAGCGGTTATGACAGTGTCCGGCCATGACAGTGAGGTGAAGTGAAGTGGCGATAGTGCGCGTGCGCGGGAATAATTTTAGCGCGAACGCTGGGCTCCCGTTTCGCTCACAAGAGCAGCTTTGCCTACAGGAACCGTTTCGATCAGAGGAGCCGCTTTTCTCACAGGTGTTGCTCTGCTCAATGGAATCACTGTGCTCAGTATGATCGCTTCGCTCACAAGAGCCGTTTCGCCCACGCGAGCAGCTACGCTTATAATTGTAATTTCAATCACAAGAGCCGTTTCGCCCACGCGAGCAGCTACGCTTATAATTGTAATTTCACTCACAAGAGCCGCTCCGCTTACACGTGCAGCAACGCTTATAATTGGAATTTCACTCACAAGAGCCGTTCCGCTTACACGTGCAGCAACGCTTGTAATTGTAATTTCGCTCACAAGAGCTGTTCCGCTTACACGAGCGGCATGCTTGCAATGGTAAGTTCGGTCACAAGAACCGCTCCGCTTACACGAGCGGCTTGCTTGCAATGGTAAGTTCTCTCACAAGAATCGCTTCGTTCGCAGCCGCTGCTTTGCTATTAGGAGCCGCTTCGCTCACGGGTGTTGCTTTGCTCACAAGAGCCGCTTCGCTCACAAAAGCCATCTTGGTTATAAGAGCTGCTCCACCCACAAGACCATTTTGCTAACATCACTCGACGAACCGCGTCGCTCACGAGAACTGTTCCGTTCACTAGAGCTGTTGCGTTCACAATTGTAATTTCACTCACAAGAGCATAGTCGCTCTCAATAGCCATTTCGTCTACATGAGCTGCTTTGCTCAGAGTAGCCGTTCCGTATACAACAACTGATTTAATCGCAAATGCCCCTTTGCTCACATGAACAGCTTTGCTCACGATAGCTGGTTCGCTCATAAGAGCCATTCCGCTCACATGAGCTGCTTCTCTCACAATAGTATTTTTTCTCAAAAGAGCCACGTCACTCACAAGAGCCGAATAATTCCACAATTGTCACTGCACTTCGCTCCCGAGGGAGCTCTGCCCTCAATAGTGTCTGCTCCCCGAAGTTCGTTCCAAAGAGCCGCTCTGCTTACCAGAGCCGCAGAGCGTCCATCAAGGAAAAGAGTAATATCGCCTCGGTCATCATTTGTGGAGGATCGCGAGATTTCTTGCCCCAATGCGTCTTGGTTGGAGTTGCTGCGCTCAAATGTGTCCTCTGATTTTTTCCTCTATGATTGTTGCCCTTGTTTCCCTTGTTTCTCGAAGTTGTGTTGCCTCATTCCTCTTCACTTGGTGCGTTGAGTTTATTTGATCTGTTACAAATGTATTTGCTTTTGTTTATGAAAAAAACAAAAACGTATCTATTAATCTCGGATTAGCTTCTTAATCTTAGATGCGTAGGAACAACGATGTAAGTGGTTACCGTCTGGCTCATCATGAAAACAAACAATACTTAATAAACTTTTTATCATTGGCTTCATAACTGATAATTTGTGGGCCATTAATCTGTTTTTTTTTTAGTTTTAGGCGAATGTATTTGATGCATAGTTGTAGATGTTCAAAATTAGTATCCCCTTACTGTTCTATTCCCTATTGAAATCCAGTCAACCCTTACTTCTGACCAGGTCGGGAGGTCCTGTGAGTCGATGTCTTACTCACAATTGTAGGACGATACAGGGGCTCTTCAAGAGTTGCTTTCCTGTAAACTCATCTTCGTGACGTCATTGAACATTGCAGTAAAACGATCTCTTCGTAGCCTCTGAGGAAGGCCTATTCTATCTGTTGTGAAGGATGCTGAGTATATAATTATACGAATCTTATCAACAATACTCAGCCAAAAATGCACGTGTTGGCTCAATTTAATAGCTTTCTCTTCTTGAACTCCCTAGCTACTCTCACATGCCCAAATCAATAGCATCTTCCCTGCAATGTATCGTAAAACTTCTAAAATACTGTGTACCAGTAGCAGCAATAGGCAATACGATGAGGAAGCTCAACATCAACCCTTTCCAAACGACCGATGGGATAAGGCGGGGAAGCCTTCTCTCGCCCCTTCTATTTAATGTGTATGTAGACATCGAACACGAGCATCTATTTTTTAGTCGTGTTTGGTGTCACATATTCGACTGCTGTATTAACGCTGTTATCTCTGCCGACGATATGGTCTTTCTGGCCCCTCATGTGCAGTGTGATAATGCTAAATATCTCCAAGCAGCTTCGGGAACTAAGCGCAGTTGGCAATCAGCTTACAAGGAAATTCAACTTCTGCTCAACAGACGTTAAAATGCTGCTCTTCAAAATCTACTGCTACTCCATCCACTGCAACTCACTGTGTCTCTTCTTGGGGTCCCAAGAATAACAAGTGCTAACGATGTATTGGCAGCGTATGGCAATGGCCATCTTAGATTACCAACTAGAAAAAGTGCTTATAGCCTCCACGAGCGTATATAATCCCTTCCTGGAAGCCACACACAAGAGCGAGTGATACAAATTATCTCCAATAAAAGGAAGGTGGAACGGGTTTCTGCTGGTGCAAGAAGATCCCGCTATTAATAGAGATAATGTTTGACTCATATCTGCCCTTCCGTGCTGTGGGCCCACTTGTCACTAACTCAACTTATAAATTGATGTCTCGTATTTCATTTCTACTTTATCTCCACGTGTGTTCTTTAAGTGCGTTACTTGATAGTATTAGTAGGAATGCTCTGCTGAACTTGTTTTTTCACTGAACATTACTGTACCATTCAGTGCTTCAATAAAGACGATTATTATCATTTTTTGCTCCTCCCCCTTCAGTCACCCCAACCCCTCCCTGACATAATTAAATAGCTATTACCTATCATGGGCCAACGATAGGCTGTTCGACAATCATCCACCCATTGTTTCTGACTGGGATACTAATAATTTCTCACTCGGTCACCCACGATTTCTGTTCGAGTTCCCTTGATTGCTTACTTTGTTTTCCGTAGTTTCTAACTCAGTTACCTTTAATTGCAGCGACTATTATAGTTCCTGACTGGATTTTCCCCTAATTTTGCACACGGCTTCTTATCATGTATATTCGTGTTCTTCTGCCAGAAGACAACTCCTTAAGCTCCCTGCCACGTTAGCGCTGCCCCGCTCTGTGTAGGGATCCTTCCTAAGCGCTGCCCCGCTCTGTGTAGGGATCCTTCCTAAACGCTGCCCCGCTCTGTGTAGGGATCCTTCCTAAGCGCTGCCACTGCTCTGTGTAGGGATCCTTCCTAAGCCTGCCACTGCTCTGTGTAGGGATCCTTCCTAAGCGCTGCCACTACTCTGTGTAGGGATCCTTCCTAAGCGCTGCCACTGCTCTGTGTAGGGATCCTTC
>SDVV010034786.1:0-11134 GCA_016164225.1 Gammarus roeselii
AAAAAAAAAGGTTTAGGATAAAAGTCCACGTCTCAATTCAATAGGGTCCCTGCTGCTACGCACCGGAGAGCGCAACTGCTGCGTAGCGCGACACCACGGCACTGTAGCCCTTGACGCTGGCACACGTCTCCAATTGCAGCAGCTGATCGTACTCCGCCACACTCATCTCAGGATTCAGGATTATCTGCACGCAAGAAGGAGAGCCGTGAAGGAACAACCATCCTGGAATTTTAGCTAGTTCTTGAATCCGATTTAATAATGATAACTTTATCTCACTTACAAATAAGCTACAAACAGTCTTGCCTTTCGACAATCAACATGAACTCCAGATATGTCTAAAGCAAAATGAGAACTGTGCAGCTTTCAACGGATTAGCATTTTTGCATCTAGAAATAAAAGCATGCATTTAATCTCGTCCAAAGACCACACCTAAAACCAGCGACCTCTTATTATTACAGCTCTGCAGACTCGCTGCAAAACACGACGCTTATCTCTCAGTAACAACCTTGAACTCATCTCTAGCTTACGGAAAATCCATAATGCTTCTGGTTCTTGTGTAGGACCCTAAACTCACATGGTGATCTCATATTACAGCCTTGCAGACCATCTGCAAAAGGTCAGCAGCACTCACGAGTATAATGAGCTGTCGTATGTTGGGGTTGGAAGCAAAGAGATGGTTGTATGAGAAGGTAGTTGTCCCAGTTGTGCTATACAGGGGTAGGGGCGAGAGCAGAAGAGGGGGCGAGAGCAGAATAGAGAAGACGGTTGAATGTTTTCGAGATGGAATGTTTGAGGAGCATGGCTGGTGTGACGCTGAGGGACAGGATCAACAACGACGTCGTTCGAATTAGAACGGGATGGTGAAGATGTTAAAGGACGGAGTTGATTTACGTATTCTGAGATGATCCGGGTACATGGGTAGGATAGATGATGGGAGATTGGTGAAAAGGGTGATGAAGGCAGAGGCTAGTGGACGTTAGCCTAGAGGTAGACCAAAATTTGGGTGGATGGATATCGTGGAGTCGCTAGAAAGGAGAATCATAAGTGTTGAGGTATCAAGAGAGCGTGCAATGGGTAGGCGTGAGTGGAGAATGGTTGTGAATGGATGAGTTTTGCCGCAATCCTGATTTTCTTTCCCGCCCTTAGCATCTCGTTGAGAAACAGATGGTCGCGGACGGCGGAAGGGCCTGGTCATTAGGACGCTGCAGTGGTAAACCAGTTTCACTATCGGACCCTGCTCCTTACACTAACCTCGGACCGCACTCCCGACCCAGAGTGTGTGTTGCGGGGTTTCCCGGCCGGCGAAGAGCACCTCACACAAACAAAGGGAACAAAGCTGATATTCACGCACGGAACGGAAAAAAAAAATCTCGAACACGGTGCACACAATTCGTTGACAGAACTACACCTTACCAAGAGCGGAGAGGTCATCGGGGGCAGTGCATTGAGGCTTGCGTCGGTGAGGTCCTTCTTCATACTTTCTGTGAGATTGAGCCCGATTATTCTGTGGAATAATTGGCAAAAAAAAGGCTATGTAAATAAGGAAAAAAGCGAAAAACATCATGACTTCAAATTTCATAGTCTGACGATGAACGTTAATGTGGTGTAATAAATACACTATGAGATTTTTTTATAATATCTTGCTAGGGCGCATTTATTGTAGAAATGTGTAGCTATATTAAGAGAAACGAACAAACACTAACAAAACATATATGAGATTTCGAGGTTTTCTTTGTAAGAAAGATCTTTGCATAGTCTTTGTTAAGATTACCAAATTGAAATGAACTTTCAGTAAGTTATCAAAATGGAGCTGGTCCTCAGTAATGATCGTATGTAACAAAACATTCATAGAAGTTACAGCAATCTACGTGACAGAGAACGCTTCTTGTTACAATTCACAGAAGAACATCATGATCATGGATTAAAATGGAAATTATCGTAATCGGAATTAAAATGATCGTATTCAACAAATCATTTACAGAAGCTACTTCAATTTGCACAGCCGAAAATGCTGTTACAAAATTTCAATAAACATTATGATCATCTAAATTTATTCTGGTATTCCTTTAGTCATTGGCATCCCTCAAAGGGGGCATCCCTCAAAGGGGGCATCTCTCAAAGAAGGCATCCCTCAAAGGGGGCATCCCTCATAGGGGGCATCCCTCAAAAGGGGCATCCCTCAAAGGGGGCATCCCTCAAAGGGGGCATCCCTCAAATGGGGCATCCCTCAAAGGGGGCATCCCTCAAAGGGGGCATCCCTCAAAGAGTTGCGTCCTAAAATAGTTATTAGTAAATCTTACATGTTGAAAACATTCAATTTATTACCGTCATATCGTTTACAAGTGTAAGAAGACAACAAGAGGCCTTTTGGCCCAGACTGAACTTGGGTTCATACATGCTAAAAAACTAACAAATTGATTCATTCGTGAAAAGATCTCTTATACATAGGCACGGTTAAAAGCTAAAATTTATGCCACACCGGAACAACTCTAAACAAAATCGTTGATCCATTCGGAACGTAATCACCATAATACGTTGAAATCTGTCATACTGGAATAGCTCTGAATTGATTCATTCGTGAAATGATTTTCCATACAGTAACACGATATTGCGGTCATCTGCTGTACCGGAATACCTCATGTACAACTCATGTACATGAACGTGCTACGCTGTAATCTGTCGTACCGCGATGACTTTTGCGGAGTAACTAACCCAGAGGTGGAAATACCATTAATACATAACTACGGTTTCACGCTGTGATCTTTCAAAACGAAATAACTCTTACATAAAGCGAATGATTCATTGGTAAATTTGTTTTATACCTAAACATGGTTGTACACTGAAATTGGTTATACCGGAACAACTCTCAGCGAATTAACTGATCCATTCGTGCAAGGATCTATAATCCTCAAACACGGTAGGACGCTGTAATGTCATACCGGAATAATTTAACGGATTAATCAATCCATTGGTAAACAAGATCTTACTGTCAAAAAAACGATTGTATGCTGTAATTAGGTATTACGGGCCAAAAGTCGTGTGGTTCACACTTTAGCCTCGATTGGTGAACCCTGTCACCCCTAGGCAACCTCATCTCTTTCTCGTTCACCTTTGGTGGGTTAGTTTAGGAACGTGTGGCCTCTATGATCTGCCAGTGCAAGAGCTGTGAAGTGTGTGTATATGTTCACAATAGATCGGTTGTCTGTAGATTGGGGCATGGTGGGGCAAAGGGAGAACCACCAAATTCTGTATGTTTCACGCAGGTTCAGTAATTGGTGGAAAGAATGGGCCGGGTCAACAATCTTGTTAAAGAATTATACCTCCGCATATCATAATGTTGGAGAGAAAGGACCTTGGTTTCCTCATGCAGATAGGGTATGGGTGCGGGCTGTGTACAGTACGTTGCGATGCGTAAGGCCGGGTTCTGTATTCTTTGTAAGGAGTTAAAGTGTGAAAGAAAGTTCAGATGATCAGATAGTGTTTGTGTAGGAAATGATGGTCCTGTTGGAATTTTTATATCGTGTTGTAATTGACTCCTCGAAGTGTCCGTACGTAGTTGCGGTAAGCAATCGGAGTACGGTCAGTTTGGGTTTAGCTCTAGTGATGATGTATGTGTTATGTGTGTCACATGGTGTTACTTCAAGGATCTTGATGGTGGGACTGTGTTGTCTAGGAGTTTTTATTATTATTAAATCCTTCATTTCCGTCGTCTGGCAATGGGTTTTCAATTTTTAGTAAATAATTAAATTCTTAAACATTAGACATGAAACTTAATTATCAACTACGCTATTTGAATTAATTAAAACGAGTGTTCAATTTGAATTCGCCACAGCTCATATCTAGAGGTTGACGGTTGGGATTACATGGAGCGAAATATTATTTACAATAGTATCATCAGTGCACCTACATAAAAAGTATATTTTGACAAAATAATCCCGACTACATAGCGTTGGGAAAAACAGTGACACACGGGGTTGATAAATAAGAAAAACATGGGGTGGATAAATAACAAAATACATGGGTGTGGAAAGTAACAAGTACATGAGGTGGGAAATCACGCATGCACGTGGTTAGAGTCCCGAGAACATGGGGTTGGGACATTAAAATTTGCTAACATATTGTAATGAGAAGTCTACATTATTGTACAACGACCAAGGTGTGGATGGACGACATGAATTATTCAGAAAATATGAATACAATATAGAGTTGGGAAATCGAAACGCGCTACGATGGGTCTAAACCATTCTACGAATAATGAATGGGTGAATAGGCGACATAAGTTTTACAAAAAAAAGTTATCCATAAAATACATACCAAACCATTGAATATACAATATACACACTTCATGACCGCCAGGAAATGATTAAGTGATTGACAATCAGAATAATACAATGCTGGAGTACACAAGTCGGATGAATATACTTCTGTTATAGAAGACAAAGCAAAATATTGCATATAAGGCAATGATTGTATCATCAAAAATGGTACGGTAATTGTTAGAAATAATTCATTGAATTAAATTAAAATCGAGTTAACCTTAGTCAAAGTTGGAAGCTGCCTATCGTGCCTCGAAAAGACTGAGTTCGTATTTTAATTATACTAAAACGATTGGAACATTTGAAACATAGAAGTAGACAAAACGTTAGTTAACACTTATTGTAATTGGTACAGAAGACAATTGTGATCGGTAGCAACATGGAAAACATATGTATCGTCAGAGTAAAAACGATTAGATGGTTTCTCATTGTTCAGAGTTTTAGTGGTAGTATTTTCGGACATGCTCAAGAACAGAATGCGTTTTCTGGTTAATGGTATTATGCTTTTAGCTTGTGTTAGTAGGCTAAGTTACGGTTTTGAATTGATCAGTCAATAGACGTTCATTAAGCCTATTCTTGATGGACGTGTTAGATTTAAGATTCTTGAGGCTTGTTGGGAGGTTGTTCCAGGATTTTGGTCCAGTGATCGAAAAAGTTCTACAGGCAGTTTCTGTTTTCCTGTGTTCAACGTGCAGAGTATCATTATTTCTTGTGAGTCGATTGTTCTTTTCGACTCGAAAATATATGTGCCTTTGGCTGCCGGGTGAATGTTTTTCTATAAGATCTTTGTGAATTGTGATCGACTCACGTAGTGCCAGTTTGTTGTCGATATTGAGCTACCATCGCATGTTATTCTTGCCGCAAAGTTTATACAACGTTGCAATTTCTATCTTTGAGTTTTGATGCATTTTCCCCAATTTGAAAGACAGTGATTGATGTTAGAAAATACTAAAGCGTGGACGATCAGTAATCTTGATTTGAAATCCAGTTATTTTTTTGCGGAGTTTAGGAACAAAAGTGTTCCATTCAACTTAAAACACAGAGTAGTTACGTGGTGTTTGAAGGAAAGATTGGGATCAAGCCATACTCCCAGATTTATAACTTTATCTTCAACAGGAATGTCAGATTTGCCTATCCTGATAGAGAAATCCATTGGAACTGATTTTCTTTTTGAGTTCGAGCCGAACAAGATGCATTTTGTTTTTTCATAGTTGAGCTTGAGTTCATTTTTATCGTACCAAGATTTCAAATTTGTTACGACTGTCTCAGCGTCGTCTTTCAGCGCATTCAGATCTGACGATTTTCGGGAAAGCAATATTTGAACATCATCGGCGCACATTACCATTTTCGCTTGATTTTTTGGTAATTTACAGTTGATGTCATTTACAAAAACCAGGAACAACAGAGGGCCAAGTATCGAACCTTGAGGGACCCCAAGGCAACTGTGGTTGAATTTGACATAATTGCGTTCTCGAGTTTAACTGATTGTTTTAGATTCATCAGATAACTTTCGAACCAAGAAGGGTCTATTCCAATGTTGCGGAGCTTGTCAAAAAGAATTGTAAGGCTTAACTGTCGAATGCTTTCGATAAGTCTAGCAATACCAGCAGAGATATCTGCCCCTCATCAAAGGTTTTGTACAGATTTTCAGTGATGCTCATAAGTGCGTGTTTTGTTGATTATTTTCGCCGATAAGCATACTGGCAGTCATTGAACAGCTTGTTTGATTCAAGGTAATCAATCAATTGGATAGATATTACCTCTTCTAGAATCTTGGATAGGACAGGCAGAAGATTGATCATTGATGTCCCCAGATTTATGAATTGCTTTATGATTGCATGCTTCCAGATCTCTGGAAAAGTTTCACCTGCTATGGATGTGTTAATAACTGTGCTTATATAAGGCAAGGTAACTATAGGGCTGTATTTCAGATATTGTAGAGCTAAACCATCTATTCTTGTAGAGTTTGTGTTCCTTAAGGCAGATACAGCTCGTTTTACTTCGTGTTGCAATACTTGCTTTGATTTCCATTTGATGTTGGCTTCTTGGTCGCTGTCTCCATCGAAAGCTTTTAGACTCCATGTATATACTGCGTCGCTCTGTAAGTTGATAAGCTTCATGGGTTCCCCTTCAGAAACCTGCTTCCCAACTCCAGCGAAGTAGTTGTTGAACTTCTCTAAAGTTGCTTGGGTATTCGGATAAGTAGGCGAGGTGATCTTTTTTTGTAGGGAAAAATTCATTTCAGTACATTCCACGTTTCTTTTTCATTATTTATTCTCTGTTCTAGTTCCTCATAAGTGGTATTTAATTTTTGCCCTCCTGACTTCTCGTTTGACTCTTTTTTTTTAATTCGGAATATTTCTAGCTAAGTGATAGCTTCGTTTTACTCTGCGCTTGCGATATTCTTCAAATGCAATTTTCTTTACACAGTTTTCCTGTAATCCATTTAATCGGCATGTTTTTCATCGTTTAAATTTCCGTTGGCGCCACAGCGTTCAAACATGTGAATTTGTGCTATGCATCGGTTTTATCATCTCGACGTTTGCCACTAGTTGTGCTCTGAAATAACCCACAGTGTAATTTCTTTTTGTTTGACAGGTTATTTTGTATACTTGTTTCTTCTCTTTTTTGATGTTAATGGTGCAGTATTGTTGAGTGACATGAGGGTGACGGTGTTCACCGTTGTCTGGTATTAATAATAAAAGGGAGGATGATTTGCTTGCAGATACATTCATAGTGTTTTCCTGCAGTCAGACTTTGAGAGAGTTCCGTTATTAATGAAGACGGGCAGCTGCAGTCTCGGGTTTGTGATGTTGTGTGATGATTGTAAGGTCATCTGCGTATGAGCTGATGTATGCGATGGGTTGTGTTGAAGTGGAGACGAGCATGAAAGCGTTGAAGAGTGAAGGGGGTAAGGACGGAGCTCAGGGAGACACCGTTGAGGCATTGGCTTGTTCGTTAGAGTTTGTTATTGTAGACCGTTGAGGCAATGGCTTGTTCGTTAGGGTTTGTTATTGTACTCACGTCAGTCAAAGAGGTAATTATTAAATCACTTCAATAACCCTGGTTGCCACATGCGACGGTGGAAAACCGCGCTGCCCGATTCATCGATACCCACTGACACGTGCATGTTGGGACATGGGGGGGGGAGTAGGGAGTGACCGACAATGAGGCGTGGTAGAGTGTCATTGCTGATATCTGGATCAACTTTGAGGATTGTGAAAGGGTTCACAAATGGCCACCCCAATGGTATAACTTTTACTGTGAACAACAGAACATTGTTCCTAGCAGAGTGTTCCTGTCTCTCGGCCACACTGCAACAAACCAACCAGAAGGGTTCAGGGATGATCTCATGTGAAACATGGACTATAGTTAGTGTCAAAGTTATCTTGATGTTTTGTAATAGAGAAATGCTGGGGATCGTTAACTTGTCCCTGAAAATGTAGTGTATGTCTCCTCGCCAGAGGTGGGCCTGAAGCTCAGGCAGCGTACAGGCTGCGTCCGTGTCAACACCGCAGAGACGACGCACTTGACACCATCCCCACTGGCGAGAAGATGAAACAGGGTGGGTTGAGGGACTTTCACTGGGCCGGGGCCTCAGACGCCGCCACCGCAGGCAAGGCCCGCCTGACTCATGTATGCTTCCTCGTGGAAGGCTCCGGTTTTGCGGTTGTGAAGTGTTGTGTCTTGAAGCCGCATTATATGAGAAAATTGAGATATGGGCGGTAATTTTCTTTCGAAAGTCTCTCCAAAATTCTCGAGGGATTCGAGAGAAGAGAAATAGGTCTGTATGAGGCTGGTTCTGTAGGGGCTTTGTTGGGTTTCAGGATGGGTATGATTTTCACTGGTTTCCAGGTGTTGGGTATGGTGAGGCGTAGAATGGAGGTTGAAGATGTCTGTGAAAGTCCTGATGGCGTGTGGACCAACGTGTTTTAGATGAATATATAATCTTCCGTCAGACCCCGTTACAGAGTAGTTTTTGGTCTGGCTGATGACGGCTATGGTCATGGTTGCTGTAAAGGGAGGGACAGTGTTTGGGCCTATCTGTAGTTTGTGTAACTTTTTGAGTATTTTCCCAGTATCTGGATGGTGTGATAGGTGGCAAGTATGTGCACAGTGTTTGTTGCATCAGTTTACTTGTTTTTTATGTGATGGCATGGTGTGAGTGTTGGGTGATATGATTGTCTCATGTGTGTCTATATGGTCTGTGTTTTTGTGATTGAGATGAGGTTCGCAATTAATGTTTGCCCGCACATCCCGTCACAATTTTATCTGCTATTCGTGAATGTCTACATTCATTTATGAGTTAGGGGTTTAATCTGAATGATGTCATTGGCGGAGGGTAACATACGGATGCTTTCGCTGCTGAATTTTGCGTTCAAAGGGTACCGACAAGGTTGGATTGAAACCACGGACAAACCTGGCAGGTATGGGATTGTTGGGCACAGTGGTGTTTTTTTTGTGGCAGCGTCCTTATATGTATTGAATGATGTCTGCATTCGGGTTGAAAAGCTTGGTAGTGGCTGTGTTTCCTTTGTTCCTTTGTCACTGAGGACATTTGCTCGTTGGTCAGTGTTTTGTGTGGTAGGCTCAGGAGTCATCGCGCGTGTTAAATCTCATACAGCAGCACAAGTGGTGGTTGTGGTGGGGAGGAAGTCTAGTAAAGATTTGTACTGAGGTTGACATGAGCTGGATAGAGGGATGTACGTTTAGTTTAAATAAATTATTGTTTCTTGTAGATTTGAATTAGTTGATTGCATCTCCAGTGTGTTGTCCAGAGGAAGTTGCGCGCGAGTGTATGCAGTTATATTCGTGAAGTGTATATTAGTATTTATAAATGTAATGCGGCCGACGTCGTTGTTGGGACGGTCGTGGCGTAGTGGAGTGTATCCAGAAAACTTTGGGGTCTTTAATTTTTATTTGAGTTTAATTTTCTAAAATATGGCGATGTAAATGTGATGTTTGTGGAGGAAGCTTGAGCTCTACATGTTTCTGACCAATGTCGTTTGTTTTCATTTACAATGTGATTAAGTGTCCGGCATTGGGTTGAGGTTGTTGAGGTGGTGCAGAAAGTGATGGCGGGGTTGGTAGGTGTGGGGATTGGGGGAGGGAGGTAGGAATGAAAAGGGGCGATGCTGGTCTAGAACGAAGCTTCTGTAGGGACATAGTTTGCTGTCGGCAGGACCGGCAAGGCCGCCGGATGCACGGGTGAGGAAACGCCCTGGTGGAGAGGAGGGTCGGGTGTTAGTCAAGGGGAAGGATGTTATTGTTGGAGTCTGTATTAATGTAAGAGTTGGGTGGTAGTCACTGCATTGACACAGATGTGGTATTCTCTCTATTGTGGACACCAGCGCACTGTTTTGTGTTGTCAACCTATGTTCAACATCTGCCCAGGATAGGTGGGATATGGGAATATGATGGAACCAAGGTTGATTTCCATGTCACCGGCTTGGAGAAGAAAAAGAGGAAGGAACGCCGGTATTGTTCATTTCCCTTTAGCTAAAAATTGTGTTTTGTCGGTGGACCAGAGGCCCAAGCAGCGCACAGGCGGCGTCCCAGTTGGAGCCTTCGACGACGACGTGAACAGAGTGGGAAGGGAATTGTAAGGACTGTCGCAGAAGCCGCCAAGGCAAGCAGGCCAAATTTCGTATGCATAAACGAGGTTTTGATCTGAAATCTATTATAACGGATTAGCTCATGACAAAACAGTTGATCTAAACATGAAAAGCCGTTGATCTATTCGTACATAGCCGTGTTTGCAGTACATTAATACGGTTATGTACTGTAATCCGTAATACCATAACAACTTTCGAAGTAGCTAAATGATATATTCGTGAAAAGATATCACAAACATAAGTACGGTAAGACTCGTACCGGAATAGCTCTTATAGCTCAAAGTCCTTGTGTATTGCCAGCACTATATGTGACCTAGGAATTGATTGCCAGCGGCAAGTTAACGCTTTATGATAGCGACCCAATATCAGTGTAGTCAATTTAGCTGTTACGGGGTAGTATGCATAGCGTAAGTTTATTATATATAACCTTGTCATCGCTAACATAACTTATAATGTTACTGAATTACCTGAGAGGAACCCCGATTTGACAATTTGAGAGTCCGACCAGTTTGTGTGTTTCCATCACCTTCTTCATGTGTTTAATCATCTGGAAAGAGAGTTACCGTACATGAGGTTTGTGCAGGACAGATACATGATTGTACAGACAGTCTACTTGATGTAGCTTGTAGGTACATCATTTCAAATTTGCTGGCTCCCGAAAATGTAAATGTCTGCTGTTTAAACTATTCTCTTCGTTGATAGCTCACCGTCTGTAATACTTTACAATGCCAATACTCTCCACTCGTGCAATAATTTACCAACTGTACTACTTCACAATGCCAACACACTTCTCTAAGTCGATAGCTCACTATCTGGAAATGGTGAACACAGTGAACCTTTGAATGTCAATACTCGTTCAGTAGACCTGTGAAATCACAATTCTGTTTCAGTCGATGACTCACCACCTGCACGTGGGAAGCACTGTAGTCCTCCTCTGGTATACAGACGCTCTCTTCCCTGAGCACGGGGTCGCCCACTTGACACACGTGGATGTAGGGCGGCACTGCGGGCCCGGGGTTTAAAACTTTCTTCAGAGGCCCCAGCAAACGTCGGAGTAGAGTCATAGCTGCCCATGAGAATATTACAGAATGAAATGAGTTTATGCGAACACGTATATTCGTTGCGATCGGTAATGATATATACCTATGGAAAAAATTGTACGGATACAAGATAAATAGTTTTATTACTTTCTGTAAACATATA
>SDVV010034787.1:0-11134 GCA_016164225.1 Gammarus roeselii
ACATCATGATACCACAAATAGGCTAACTTTGCTGAGCTCTCCTGTGAAACTTTCCATGTGATGAATAAAATTTGGACACCGATTCAATGAACAACCTCTAGAGTCTAGAACCTTTAGCATTTTTAATTTCAAATTTGATTCATTTGTATAGATGCTGCAGGGAATTAATAATTTGAAATTTGTATAAGGATGTGGATTATTGCTCTTATGTAAATAACTAAATATACAATAATAAATGCCTCTTCCATAGAAGTATAGTTGCTAACTTCTTGTGTAAGTTGTGTTGGTCTTTTTTTTTAGTTTTTCATTCGTTTTCCTTCTCTCTCTGCAGGACAAATGATAGCCTTAGATGCAAACCCTTCATCCTCATAGAAAGAAAAGGGTTCAAGGATCTGATTAATCATCTAGCCCCCAAATATGAGTTTCCCTGCAGAAAATATTTATCTGAAACCATCATTTTAACGCTGTATGAAAACCTCAAGAAGGCAATTGGAACTGAACTGCAAGCTGCAACAAATGTTTCATTCACAACCAACATATGGACAAGCTCAACTAATAATGAGTCCTACATCAGCCTCACAGTATACTTTATTGACCCCAAAGAGATGGTTAGCAAGTCTTCAGTTCTGTGTAATTGGTATTGTGTATATTAAACCTCAAGTTTATGCTCCAAAATTGATTTACATGAACATTTCAACAATTTCATCATTTTGAAATGTGACTTACATAAAAATTCTAACAGATAAAAGTTTATGCAAATTTTTCTAAAACACATGGTAGAAGATTTGACTTTGATCATTTGATGCCCATAGTCACACCCCTCAAGGATTGCAAAAAGAAAATAGGCTAAAACTAGTGCAGTCAGGGAAATATACAATTTAATTCCCGTTTGTGTTTTATTTGCAGTATCAACAGCTGCAACAGGAGTTGAATGCTGCCTCCATTCTATCCAATGATGCAATATTGTCCCAGCGTTTGGTGACTGACATCATTTCTAAAGTCCGGAAGACAGTGGGACACTTCACGACACTCCAGCCAGACAAATACAAAGCTGAAATTGTAGCAAGAATGCCTGAACGTACCCCATAACCAACTGATACAAGATGTCAAAACAAGATGAAATTCTACCTTCTGTATGCTTGAATGACTTCTTGAACAAAAACAAGCTGTAACAGCATATGCTAGTGATCACAAAATCCCAACGCTTGCAGCTTATCAGTGGGTGTTAGAGGGGAAAATGTCATCAGAGTCTTAGCCATTTCTAATGATGACTTTGGATGCTATTGCTGAGAATGAAAAAATCAGCTGTGTTATCCCATCAGCTGCTAACCATCGCCAGCTATTTGTCCAAGAGACAAGAAGATTCAGAAATTCAGACTTTGAAAGAGGAGCTGAAAATGTCTGATGTGAACATTCTTCTCAATGCTAAATCTGAAACTGGAAGGAGAGGAAATAATGTCATGATAAGTGATAGGAAGACGCCAAAAATTTGGTCATTACGGATACCAAAGAATTGATCGATGCCGATAATAATGATAGTGAAAATAGCCCATATATACTTGTCAAGTTATTTTTTTATAATTATGATTCAATGGTTGTAGTATACATTTTCCTTCAAGTAAATCTTATGCCCACATAAATGAGAAAATCACTACTTCAGAAAAGATATCAAGTGATTGACTATGCACAGATTTCATGAGTCTCTTAGGCACTTCGACTGATAGACTAAATAGACAGTATTCCTCAGTAAATCTTGCGGGAGTTTAAATTAATAATCACATTTAATTCTAGATTATAATGTACCTATAATATAAGGGTAAATTACAAGCACATCATGAGTCCTCTCATTTATTTAGGTATTAGGTATGTGCTGTTATATGACACCAATATATTTCAAAGTATCAGCTATTTTACACCGATACCAATACTTTGGTACATCACTAGTAAATACCATGTTGCCTAAACACGGATTGTTTTTGGGTATTACGGGAGTTTGCACATAACATTTCAGCGGGGGGTAGGGGTTGGCCGAAGTCGTTCAGCGGGCGCGGCATATGGACCCAAGTTAGTGCAAGATGTTGAGGCCCTCCTAATTTCAAAGAATGGTGAGAAATTCATTGCTGTGATGAGTTTGTTATTATAATAATGTTACAAATATGATTCATGTGTGTACAAATCTGAATTAGGTATGACAAAATATTGTACATATTATGTTGGTTTCTCAGCGTGATTCTTAATGTCAGCCAATTGAAGTTAACACCTTAGGGTGCGCTGGATGAGTTCAACTCAGCTTTGAATGCGGCATCGTTCAAGCCAGGTAGCAAATCCAGAGTGCAGTCTTGTGATCATATACAGTTACAAGTCAATAGATAAAAAAGATCAATAACATTTATTCCTCATTTCAGAGTTGGTAGGATGTTTTTGATTAGGATAATCATAACAGCTACGGATTTCGTTTGTATGCGCGCATGTCAGAATGCTGGTATGCATGAATGCAGAACTGCTCTCTAACAATAATACACAAGACTTGACCTATATGCTGATGCCCGCAGCATTTCTTCACAGAACACACATTCCCAGAGGAGGAATTTTTTTATGAAAGTGTTTAACTGAGTACTATACAGTTACAAATGGAATAAATGATGGCAATGGGTATAATGCATAGTGCAACTTGAAAAAAAAATGAATATGCAAAAACAATGGAAAGTATCACTTTCTTCCACAGTTACATTTTTGAAGATAACTATTGAGACTCCTTTGATGGAGCAATATAGTTTGAATCAATTGATTCACCAGGAGTAGAGCACTTGGTGTTATCCATATTGTTTGAATAATGGGCAACACAAAGCAAGAATATTAATTAGCCTTCTCCCATGATGAGCTGACTAGAGCACCAAGATATGACAGAGGAAACCTCACACATTGAAGTAATCTAGTCAACTCCTACAGCAATGATTCAGTGGAACATGGCGCAAGTAAAGAGTAAAGCAGAAGCGTCAGTGTGTTGACCGACCATTGTGCATTTATATAAGAAATGGATTGAGATTGACTGGTCAAACATTGTGCTATTCATGTTCGATGCTATTGTGCTATTCATGTTCAATTGCTGTTGGCCAACTGCTGTTGGCCAACTTGGCTTCAATTTCATTCCTCTGCAGTAAATTTCTAATTTTGTCAAAAAACGTAACAATTTTCCACGCATCGAAACATACCTAGGAACAATGTCATGATATTTTAAAGCAATCAACATGCGGCAGAGTTGACGTCCGAAATTTCAACGCACAATGCCTGCAGTGAATATTACGTGGAAAACTTTAACGCACGGAAATTGCGGCAGATACAAACTTCAAAATTTACCCGCACAGACATTTGCGGCGGATTTATCAGCCATAACCCTTTGATTTTCCAATTGGGTACTGAACCACATCACAAAAGTTCAACCAGTCAAAGTTTCCCCCCAAAAAAAACGCAACCCCACACATTTGCTGGCATTTAATTTCAGGTTCCAAGAAGAGGCCACACTATGGATTAGATTTATAATCATCAGCAAAGGCCTTAACCTTACAAGACACAGACAAGGAGATATAGTTGACATATTTTAGAAACAATAAAGAGACAAGTACTGAACCCTTGTAGCACACCACTGTCAATGCCCCTAGGGCCACAAACTGCTCCCCCACAAACAACTCATATCCCTGGCAGTCAGGATATTTGATATCCAGAACAGCAGCCAAATGGAAGCCCCCAAACACTGCAAATTCTGCAACAACACAGTGGGACAAAACATCAGATGCTCAGGAGAAGTTGAGAAGAATAACGTCCACAACAAGACCTGACCCACCAACTGGGACATCTCCATAAGTAAGTAGGAGCTGATCCTCAGTTGACCTTAGTGGTGGTCAGATACCTTTAAATCTCGAAGTTTCCATATATTTATTTTTCCATCAATCTGAGTATTTTAATTTTGAACTGTCACATCTTTGATAGCTATTGCCTACTGTGGTTAGCTGTCCAACCAGAATTTGCAATTGGAATTGAACTGGGTTGGCTTCATCTAACTCTGGTAGGAATAAAACCTAAACTTTGATAGATTGATTACTGTGTGGACATTTGCTTTAACTATACTGAATGTCACTAAATATATGCCGCATGTGTGTGGGCCACGTCGCATGTGTGGGCGCGGATCATCTAGTTCTCAACTAGGCATGTCACATGCACTGTGATAGGCTGATGCAGACCATATTTCCTGATGGACAGCATGTCACCACAATGGTCGTACAACGATAGAATTTCAGTTGGTGAATGGCAGAATTGGGTGTCGTACAACCAACAGCACATACAGGACCGTAAGTTAGGTAAAAACTGAACCATATCCTGTGATGAGCTCAGTGATATTTGGTCCCTGCATATTGAATGAATAATTTGACTAAGCTACGCTGGCCCGCGAATGTAAGAAGTTCATTATTTTATTTGGCAAGTGGCTATTTGTTTCGACACATTGCTGTTGGAAAGTGGCAAATGGTATCTTTTTGACCTGGCAAACATATATCTGACAGCATCAATGCTGGCAACTCTCCGGCCATACTATGAAATGTGGAATGCAGTATGGTGGGCTCTAACTTACTACTTCAAAACTTGTCAGTGTCGAACGGGGATTACTCCATGCATTTTCCACAACTTTGAAGTAACTCAAAAAGCATGCAACCGAGAAATTTTGTATTTACTGTGTACAGAGCCATTATGATGATCATGAAGCACCGTACTTTCCAACATTCTATCATCAATTAAATAAAGTTATTCATGAAAAACCATGCTGCAAGCTTTGGCCCCTAATCGGGGGTGATTCCCAGCACCGCCCATATATCAATAATTGAAACTAGAACCAAATGTTTGAGATTACCAATAGAAAGAGCATGCCTATTACTATAAATCAGTTGCTAAAAATCAGATGTTACGTAAAATATATATGGTCCGACAGGTCTTTTTGATGCTTGTCTTTTGCTGCAGCCATACTTGACTGTCAAAGGGATTTTTTTCCAATTTCACAGCGGGAAACCATGTTGCTCTTCAATAATTGCAAACTAACTTTACTAGAAGTAATTTCTCCACATCCTCAACTAATTATGACCCTAAAGTATCAGTAAATGAGCGAATATTACAAAAAAACTATCTTTTTAATAATACTATTCAACAAGTATAAAATGTATTTCTTAAATTCTATAGCAAACTAATTGCAATAACATGAATACAAGGCATGCTAGGTAAGGTATTGTTATCTTAATATGAAACTATGATTAAAAAATTTTTTTACTGGGTATTAAACATAACTTAACACTTAGGCCTAGACTTGTCACCATGTCATCATAAAATTAGTTATGCATTTAGAAACTAGCTGTGGTGTCATTATTTTAGGTCATTTACTTCCAGATGTCATTATATTTGTGAAGAATTGCATTGATTACCTTTCATTGAAGAAAACAAAAATATCCATCTACAAAATAGGTGCGGGCAATCACCCCCAATCATTTTTTCCCCTGGGGTGATTCCCCGCAGTTGTATATTTGTATTATCCACAAAAGTTGACATTCCTCTCCAAAATCCTTCTTGCACAACAAACTACAACATAACCCAAGTATCACCATCAAATTCAGTCCTAATCCAATGGAAACTCTAGCCACAGCATTAAAGTTTGCAGAGTGTCAATATTCCAAACCAAAATTATCATAAATCTGAAAAACACACCTCAAAAAATTGCTTGTTCCCGTGCCGTTTACTAACTGCTTTCCTGTTTGTAGTGCATCAAATAAATTGATATTCTTCAAATAATAGCCTGGCTCTGATGAGGTCTGTTTTAATAGGTTCATCAATACAAGTTCAGTTGAGGCAAAGTTATGGTAACCTAAAACCAATTATCTATTGCCAGTGAATGTTCATCAAATTTGCATTGATCAAAACAGATTGATATCTAACACTACTCCAAACTTTGAAATTGCACATGGTGTTTTTTAAAGTCATCCAAAAGGAAAGTATGCGCAGAAGGTGGATACAAAAGAGGCCCTCAGAGCTAGACTTGAGGAACTGACGTTTGAGCTCACCAAGTGGAAACAAGAAGTGAGGGATGCAATAGCGCAAGATCAACTCATCGTCTTCCCTGGTACTGGCTCTGGAGGAAAGCACGCGCATCAAATTGTAGCACAACACTTAGCTACTCATCAAACCAGCAAGTCCATTCAGAGGAAGCTAAGGACCAAAGACTATAACACCACTCTTCTCTACAATGCCTAGACGGGTGGCTAATTCTGATGAGCTTAGTGATTCTCTGATTGTTATGAGAGCAAAAGTTACAAATTATTTTACTTCTGCCATCCTTCTTGAGAAGGGATACTTTGTAGAAGTCCTAGATGAGAAGCAGAACAAATTTTTCAAATTGCGGATTGAAGCAGTGGACTGGAATAAGTTGGAGGTTTCAGTTAATTTTGTGGGCTTGAAGTATTTTGACATGGAGCTACCAATGAACTCAAAACTGATCCGCCCTTGGTCGTCCAACTCTGCTGGTGCTGCGAGTACCCCTGAACCAGTGCTTTAACATGCATCCTCGCCCCTCCATCTCCAAGCGGAGGGAGAATCTCCTGCCAGAAAAACAGGTGGGAGTGAGGAGTTGCAAGGTGGGAGTGAGGAGTTGCGTGGTGGGAGCTCCCTTGTGTCAGTTGTGGGTGCTGTTGCCGGGCAGAGGAGTTGGCAGGATGGAAGTGGTTCAGCTGGGGTGTGTTTCTTTAGCTGGAGCTGACCCTTGATCAGACGATTGTGTGCAATTCCTGTGACCAGCATTTCCATCCAATTCTCGCTTGTGTCTGTGTATTCAAATCAGCTATCAGATGTCTGGTTGATGAGGATGCTGGGATCTTAAAGTTTTGTTGCTGCAGCTGTCGTGTAAAGAGAAATTCCGGATGCAATCTGCAGATTTGTCAAGTAATCAGGTCCAGTTGTTCTCTCAGTTAAATCTGTCAATTAGTGAGCTTGCTTCTAAAGTTCGCAAGATTGAGGATTGTTTGAAGCTAGTGACGGCTGGTTGTATGGCGGATAACAATGATATCTTGTTGTGATATCATTGACATCATAGAGGAGCAATTGCATGTAAAGAACTCTAAACTTGTGGACTCTGGTGAGATAAGAATGGGAATCCAGGAAATTCAGGAGCAAGCCAAAAGAAAAGAGTCTATTATCATTAGAGAGCTTAGAGGAAGCAGCCCTGCTCAGGTTACAGGAGTGTTCTCAGATATTTGTGGATTTCTAAATTTAAACAATGTTGTCATGAGTAATCTTTCACAGATTGGGGACTCAGGTTTGTTTAGAGCTAAGATTGCTGACCTAGATCAGAGGAATGCTATGCTCTCATCAGTAAACATGCTTTAACAGTCTAATGAACTTCAACATGTGTTCATCCACAGGGATCTTACTTTCAGTCAGAGGCAGGAGCTGCAGTCCAGGAGAGCAGCTGGTCTGATTGGTAGAGCTGGAGGCAAGACAAGTGGTCCTAAGCACAGTGTCCTTTCTAGCCAGGTGGTCATGCAGGGTGCCTCTTCTGGAGGTGGAGGTGGCTCTGTGAATTGTGTTTTCAGTCAGACTGTTGATTGCACAAAGCTTAATGTTGATGTTTTTCTTCCTCAATGTAGTTATGCGTGCATTGGAGCCAGTGCAGTTGCAGACTCCTCAAATGAGAGAGGCAGGTCTAAACAAAGGTGAGATACAAAGGTGAGGATAGTTTGGAAGGGGAGGAGTGGTAGGAAATTTCCACATTTAAACTCCTTGATTCCTTCCCCAAGCAGTTCAACCTCAAGAACCAGTTAGATGAGTTTATTATTTTAAATTTTGGCTTTGTGAATTTGAACTCTCTCACCTTTGTAGCTCACCTTTGCAGCCCCCACAGCCCCACCAACAGGGCACTCAGGCATGGGAGGCAGTAAACCTCAGCGCCCCAGCAATCAAAATGAACAGCACGGTACAAGCACTGCAGCAGGACGCTGGTCGGAATGCGATCAATAGGTCCAAAAAAGAAAACACAACAATGAAGACAGTCAACAATTGCACACAACTGTCGGCAAAACAAACAAAGCCACAATATCACATCAAATTGAGTCTAGCTAAACTCATACAACACTGCCCCCAATTCCTCTGCCAGGGCCCTCTTGGAGCCGCAAAGTGAGTCACACTGCAGCACATCAGCAATGAATAAAATTGATTTCCTTAGTGCTCATATGAACAGGTTTAAGCATCATGTTGTTGGAATTGCAGAGTCATTGCTGTTGCCTAATATTCCATCTTCTTTTGTTGACATTCCAGGCTATGATATTATCCACAGTGATACTGAAGGCTCATCATGGAAGTATGGCGTCAGTATTTACGTAGCTAAATCGTTGAAGTATCTGATAGTCAATACTCCACTGTCTAATGTAACTGCTGTCCACTCAACAGATGTGGATGTCATCTGTTTGGTGGTTTATCATCCTCCATCATATGGTCTTCCGGAAAATTCTAGGCTGATTAGTTTTATGGTGGAGTTTTGTGATAGCAGGGAGGGAAGTTCTCATAATGGGTGATTTTAACCTACCATCAATTAAATGGAATCAAAATATATCAGATTATGTTACTCCTACTGACCATGAGTTCCTGGAATGTCTCAACAATTGGTCTCACCCAATGGGCGAATGAACCCACCCTGACTTCAGGAAATGTTCTGGACTTGGTTTCATTCACTGAGACTGATAGGTGTGCCACTATTCCTTCACTGTGTACATTGTACTTTAACTTTTAGGTATGTTTTTATTTTTGAATTGTGTTTTTCACAATTTTGAAATGCTCCAACTTACCTCTGGTGTGGAGGAAAGTACAATCTAATAAAGTCTGCTCTCAGAGAGGTTAATTGGGAACTTTAATTTGATTTTCTGACTTGACGAGTGTTTTTCATATATGCATGCTATTCTTTGAACTCTTGTGGATAAATATGTGCCAGTTTGTTAGGGTAAACCTAGCCCACTGCGGTCGGCATCTGCTCCACCCTGGTTGTTGAATAAATGTGAAGCGTGGGGGTGAGTTCAAGCGCATGAGGGAATTTTTTTGGAATAAAATCACGCACTCAATGCTGTTGCGCTGTCAGAGTTTAATGACCTGAATATTGGATGCTGGAACTATGCTAGCTGGAGTCGCTCCCAATATGAGCAGTCTCTTGTTGACCAAATTAAATACGAGCCCAAATTGTTCCAATCATAAATATGAATGAAGACAACCAGTTCTCCCTCTGTGGGTCCTTTGAAGATGATTAATGATGATGTGGTGATAGATCCTTAGTCGATGAGTGAGACATTTGTCTTTAGGTTTTCATCAGTATGTTTGTCTGGATCCCACATCTCCTGCTTCCCACCAGGTGTGTGATAATGTGATGGAGGACATCGTAGTCAGACCTGCAGATGTACAGTTGATCCTCTCTAAACTTGATGGTAATTCAAGCATGGGACCAGATGATCTACATCCATTGCTATTGAAGTCTTGTTCTTCTGAGTTGGCCTTTCCACTGAGCCTGATTTTTAATTTGTCTTTGAAGGAAGGCTCTTAACCTCATGAGTGGAAATTTTCTAGGGTTGTTCCCTTGTACAATGCCAAATTTCAATATGACCCTCTAAATTACCATGGGGCGTATAATAGCTTCTCATTTGACATCCTACTTAGAGGCTAACAGGATCCTTTCTGAAGATTAGTTCGGTTTTTAGAAGGGCAGGTCAACTGAGGATCAGCTCCTACTCACTTATGGAGATGTGTTTCGGTGGGTGGACCAGGGTCTTGTTGTGGATGTGGTTCTTGACTCCTCTAAGGCGTTTGAAGTTGTGTCCCACCCTGTGTTGTTGCAGAAGGTGCAGTGTCTGGTGTTTTCTACTCAGCTGCTGTTCTGGTTATCTACTTTCCTAACAGCCAGGGAAATGAGAGTTGTTTGTGGGGGAGCAGTTAGTGGTCTTATGGCCATTGGAAGTGGTGTGCCACAGGGTTCAGTTCTGGGCTCAATATTGTTGCTTATCTATATCAACCTAATTTCATCTGCGTCATGTGGGGTTAAAGCTTTTGCTGATGAATTTTAAATTGTACTTGCAGTTTTCCAAAGAAAGCTTGGATGACATAAGGGGTGTTACTTCCTTGCAGCGGGATTTAAATCTAATTCATGATGTGGCCTCATCTCAGAACCTGATGTTGAATGCCAGCAAGTGTGTGGTGTTGCATTTTTTACATGGTACCTTTGATTGGTTGCACCTGGGTGATGCGGTTCAGTATAGTTTGGGTGGTAATCGTAAGTCATTTGTAGAGTCTCATAGAGACCTTGGTGTCATTGTTGATAGCAAGTTGAAGTTTCACAGTCATATTCATGCTGTAGTACAAAATGCTTCAGGTCTGGCTAATAACTAACTGAGGTCCACTGTTAACATTAGCCCAGACTTCATGGTATCATTTTTAGTGTTGCATATTGGCCCTATAACAGACTATTGCTCTTGTGTTTGGAATTCGGAGTTTATTGCTGATCTGAGGATGCTTGAATCTGTTCAGCGATGTTGGACTAAGAAGGTTAGTAGACTTGCAGATATGTCTTATGCAAATCACCTGTCAAGTTTGAATTTGTTTTCAATTTATGGGAGGCTGGTAAGATCCAACCTCATTAAATACTAAAAAACCTTTTCTGAAGATCATGTTGAAGGCAGTGTTGATGTGGGGTGGTCAGAAATGTTTACCGCTGCTCCTGATGCTTGTAACTGCAGCCACAAGTTAAAACTTCTTCCTCTGCGATGCACAACAGATGTGAGAAAGTGTTTCTCTATTTGTAGACGTATAGCCTAGTGGAATTCTTTGCCGGCAGATGATGTTCATGCTCCTACAGTTTCTAGTTTAAAAAGTGGTCTTCTTTCATCAATTCCACACATACTTTTCTTATATTATGACTGACTGAGGCTTTCTTTTCTTTTAAAATAGTCATTTTGGTGACTGGTATGAACAAATATATCCTTTTAGTTTGCTTGTTGATCTTATTTGGGTGTGTGCATTTGTTGAAGATGTGTGTAGCCATACCATTGTTAGTTGTATTGTGTACATATATATA
>SDVV010034788.1:0-11133 GCA_016164225.1 Gammarus roeselii
GGTGTGTGTGTGTGGTGTGTGTGTGGTGTGTGTGTGGTGTGTGTGGGGTGCGTGTGGTGTGTGTGTGTGTGTGTGGTGTGGGTGTGTGGTGTGGGTGTGTGTGTGTGTCTGTGGGCGTAGCGACTATTGGGAAGTTTTCAAGAGGCAATTTGAGATCAGTTAATAAGATTTGAATTGAACATACGATGCAAATAAGGTATATAAAAAATCAAAGTAAATTCAAGATGAAGGATGATGAAGAGGAGAGTCTGAAGGAAAATAAGCGTTGGGTCGAGGCTCTGGGCGGCCCGTGAACCTACCAGATGCCTAGGGAGGAAGTAAATGTACAGCTGAAGTGTGCACAATCCCCGTTTTTTTGTAATGGTACACAATAACACGTCACTTCAAAATTAACTCAATTCTGAGATCACAATATTAATGTAAAAAGCAGTGTCTGCAACGATGAATTCAAGAAACAAAGTGAAACAAGAACATCGAAACAATCAAAATCTTCAAGGGGTAATGTATGCCACGAAGTCTAGAACTGACGAGGGCCGCGTGCACTCACCTCGTGCGTGGGGGTGGCCTCGGAAGCAGTTTGGCGCTGGGGCCGCTGCCCAGCACCTCTGCAGTCACCTTTTCACCATGCTCGGACAGCTTCTGTAGCATGTTACACTGTGTCACTAACATTCAAGTTGTTACAAAATATATTTAAACAAATTGGGAAAACAATGAATGGTACTGCCTCATCCGGAGTTATGTCAGTTATCTCAATCAATCTGTGCTTCAACACACAATTCTTCCATTAGGTAAATTAAAGCAATATATTCAACCATTCTTAGAGGATCTAGCAAGCCATTTACAGTGTGTTAGTCAGAATAATATTCTTGCCTATCCAATAACAAATATTTATTAGTGTCTCAAGTCATATCTACCAATATCAATTTCTGTGCACGGATTCCCGTTAGACGCTAAAAAAAAAAATCAACAGCGCAGCCATCCATAGGCTGTCCTTCACCAACGACATAATCCTAGAGATTCAAACCATTGACTTAGAAATAGATGCAGACATTCGCGAAAAGACGAACTTAGTCGGGATGTGCTCGCCCTCACCAACCTTTAAACCTTACTATTAGAATTATGGAGACAGATCAGGGGCTTCAACAAGATTAGAGATTAGAGTGACGAGGCTTTCTCGCGCACTGGAGTCATCGTCCTTCTGGCACCGAATGTCAAACCAGCAAACTGTGCTGCATCATGTTAGGCCATTAATTCAATTCTTCTTCTAATGTTCGAGTTAGGTTCACTACTGCGCAAAGTCAAAGTCCTTCACGCAGCGAACGTCTAGGGTATGTACGGGTGTCACAGGAGGTACAGGAACTCCTAAGGTACTGAGACCATATGGTTCCAGCACTCCCCGGATGGCAGCAAGGAGGAATAACACACTACCTACCTCGCTTCAGAGCCCCAAGGATCCACAGTAGTCCTTAAGGTGCCGGGCTACACGCTCCAACACTTGATGAGGGGGAAGATGAAGAAGAGACAGAAAACAAAGATCCCATGCATGAAATCTACACTAGGTGTAGGAAATTTCATGCATGAAAGCAGCAAGAATGGAAAAAAGAAGGAATAGTTGTAAAAAACAGGTTGCATGAGAGAAAGAGCATTACTTGGCTGTTATTTGACACACAAAAGGAGACTATTTGGAACCGTTACGTGTATGTTTGAGTGTGCGTGTCTGTGTGCGCGTGCGTGTGCATGTGTGTTTGTGTGCAACAACTATTAGAAGAGTTGTTAAGAAGGAGTCTGAGACAAGTTAAAAGAAATTTGAACTAAACGTAAGATGCAAATGATGTAAATATAAGTTGAGCAAATCAGGATGATGGAGAAAAGGAGAGATAGTAAAGGGTGAAGAAGAGGGGAGTCTGAAGGGAAAGAAGCGTTTTCACCCCCCCCTGTTGGGCCGTGACTCCATGCGGCCCGTGAACCTAACAGATGCCTAGGCGGGGCAGCAACAACAAACTTAAATCATACTGACACACATAAGGCAATCTTTACAGCAAACACTCACATCATACCATCAGAGAAGCTACAAGCAGATATACTCGAAAAAATCCAGACACTTACCACCTATCACACTATCTAGACAATAGGGGCCACTCAAGCAGTTACACAAATTACTGATTGACTCAAACCTCGACCATCCCTTTACATCCGCCATGACCATAGCCGATATCAGCCAGACCTAAAACTTCTCAGCAACGAGCTCTGATGGCGTATCATACATTTATCTGAAAAACCTAGGCCACACGCAGTCAGGCCTCTAGGAGACATATCTTACCTCTACATTCAACTCAACATCATACCTAACACCATAAAAAAGTATATATACATACCAATCCTGAAATTCAAAAAAGCCCACTCAGAACCAACATTGGACAGGCTATTTCCATTCTCCCAAATATCTCAACAGTTTTGGAGACTGGTTCTAATCCAAATGATTGACCATATCCCACTTTCAAGCAAAAGTTTCAGGATACAGCACTCCACAACCACACTGCTCACCAACCTCAAAGAGACCATCCACTAAGGTCTCATCAAAGAGAAGCCAGTCCAACGCACCCTGAAATACACCATTTACATTAGTAAGGTCTTTCACAGACACGAGACACGCCCTTATAAATAAAATACTTGACACACATCCATCCAAACTACAAGAGGCTTGTTAATTTTATTTCGGGCAGACATGCATAAACAGTCTACAATAACAGAGCACAGGGAAAACCAATGATGTCATCCGGGGTCCGTCCTTTCCTCTTCACTGTTCAACGCAGTCACGCCACACAGCCCTCTAGTCATACCAATATAGACTGGGGAACGCCCCTTCCGATCTGAGTCTGCGATACCGGGGCGCGCCCATTACGGTCGAGCACATCATGGCGTCATCATGCCTTGCTATTGCACCCGGCAGAGTCAATCATAACATCATGTCGAGGCGTGATCCATGGGAGCACCCGCTAGATAGCCTGAGTTTCTAATGGGCGTAGGTCGCAGGAGGAGCTCGAGTCTGTCCACAATAACACAACCCATCAGCCACATGATTTACACGGATGATCTTGCTATCATAACCCATCACCACAAATACAAAACTGCAGAAGCACACCTCCCGTAACATCTTAACTCTCTATGTCTGGCAGCGGAACAACAGAATGAATGTTCCGCAAGCAAGTCCTCTCTTGCATTATTGACACCAGATAACAGTGACCACTGCATCCACCATCACTTCACGCTCAACAACCCTTCCATACGCACAATCCCACTACAACCATCCTTGGAGTAATTATGACACGGGAATGACGTTAAAAGCTCACACAAACAACATGAGCCCTAAAGCCAAACCTAGACTGAACTTGACCCTGGCACTGACAACAACCCCCTACGGACACTTCAAGGAATCAATTACAACAGTATACAAGCAATTCATCAGACTCCTTGGCTAAGAATACAGAACATAGCCCTAAACGCTAACTTGCGGTCCAGAGTCCACACCTATTTTCCATTTGCACGACGAAACCAAGATACGTCCTCTCCTCTCAAACATCATTGAGTATGACCCAATTATTCAACAAGCTTGTGGTGCCGGACCACTTCCGCCACCACCAACTTCAAACAAACCAAAAGCCCACTTCGGCTTCTGTTACACCATCATTCCCCAATCTATATACTAAACAACACACTTCACAACACTTGAGCTTGCTGATCATGAGCCAATACGATTCTACAGTCACCCACAGGAGGTGAACGTGGAGGAGATGGGTTGCCCCGGGAGTGACATGGATCACATGTCGAAGCAAAGGTGCGGTCAATCGCATCATGATCAACCAAGTGCGGTGGCGCAGTGCCCCCGCCATCTCAGCTGCCAGGCCTAATCATGATACCACGTCGGTGCGTGATCCACGGGAATGCCCGCAAGATAGCATACATTTTCTCGAGGGTGTTGCACTAACATAAGGGTGTGCACGGGCCGTTAGATTTCCATCATGCACAAGTGGGTGGGTATCTAGACTTCCAGGCAGTGCGCTGGTCGTGACGTCTCTGTCACTAGAAAGCTGGGGCAAAGTAACAGCAACAGCTGATGTCCTCACACTTCTTACCCATTGATGTACAGCTATGCAACACTGTGCCAGCTGCAGCCACAGCCTTGGGTTGCACGGATGCCAGTGATGCACTTCAATAAAAAGGTCGAAGGCCCTGCGAGCCATGGCCTCACTTCTGTTCAAGTGCAGCAATATGCTGCCCAAGTTGTAGCTCAGTGCAGAATTGATGCGAGCACCATTGTTGTAAAGAGACAACGCTCCATCTTCCGTCCATACAAAACCAGAAAATAAATTATTAGATTTCAGTGACAGAGATTTCCAGCACATTTTAGTCAATGTGCATCTAGCCCCATATTTCAATTAGTGGTGCATTAAGTTATTGAAGAAGTTATCGTCTGTCAAGAATTAGATGAGGGTCGACTTATTGTGCACTATATCATTAAATAGATAGAATTTGAAATGTCCAGATACAAGAAATTCTAATTATAAAAAAAGCCAAAACATTTCACGAGCCAAGCTATGCTTGGAAACAAATTAATAAAAATGCCTGATCCAAAACCTATTCTAAAACTATTCCCAATCAATAGACAACAATTTTCTCTAGTAGTATAGCTTGAACAAATAGCAACAATTATCAAAATGTGTATAACTGACCAGTGCCTTTGATTTGTGAGTCTCGTCTGTAAGCCGCGACAGCTTTCTCCAGGTACACCATGGCAAGCGCTGGCTTGTTCAAGCCCATGTGGACAAGTGCAAGGTTGTTGTAGTACCACACCTCCAGGCTCGGCCAGTCTCGCCTAAAAGCATTGAGGAATCTTTTACCTCGCGGCCAGTGTATTAACACTATTTTGGTTCCACAAGCTACTACCTAGGGACTATTTTGTCATGCTAGTTAGCTGAAGGTAGGAGACACCAGTCTCAAATTGGTGCAAAAAAAGATTAACAGAGTAATTTCAGTCTCAATAGTTAATCAATAGTTCGGGTTTAATTTTTTGAACTTTGAAATGGTAAGTTATCAATATCAAAGATTACCTTACAAGTAATCAAAGTTTTGTTGCCCTTCACATCACTTACTGAAGTAGAAGACAATTAGTTTGGATTAGAGTGGAAGTACTTTCTAGCACATTGGAGTCAATGTCTTTCTGACACCAAACATTAAATCCGCAACTAGTGCTACAACAACCTGGGTTTGGAGAAGATATTCAAGAACAAACAGTGAAAGGAAAGTGATAGAACGTGGGTACTTCTAGACACGGTTCTTGCAGATATCATAGGTTTCACTAATTTACATAAAATCAACTGCTCCTTCAGCCACTCTAGAACGATGAAGTTTCCTTAAGCATTACCATCCAACACCTGAATAATGATGAATGGATCACAGGTGATCTAAATCCGATGACACCACAGGAGAGTTCCCATCTACGTACCTCATCTTTGACAAACCGACTTGTCCCGGATTGTTTGGTATAGCAACACATGTGTTCAGAATTTTCAGGGCTTTTAGGGGCTGGCCACGTAGCAGCTTGATCTGGCTCTTGATGCACACTTGACTCAGTTCCTGGAACAGACATCAAACATTGCAATAGAGTGCACGAATGACCCTTATAAATCATCAACTGACGAGCATAAACAACTAACCTGCAATACATACCTGTACCATCCATAGGCCCACAATGAATAGTGTAGTAGTGCAAGCCCTTTTACTTACAGATACAGACACAAGGCCGAATCCCCAGGATGGGGGTGGTCAACGGCAAGGCGCATCAAACTCACACAATTTAGTCCTTTAGCACTAAAGGGTGCGACCAGGAACCCCACAACACTCACTCTGGGTCACGAGTGCGGTCCGAGGTCCGTGGCAGTAGCAGGGCCCGACAGCATGACTGGTCAACCCCCTCGACTGGTGACCGACATCCTCCCCTCCCCCCACAGCTATGTCGTTTCTAAACGAGACGCCAAGGACGGAAAAGCATATCAGGGCAGCGTAAAAAATCAACCATTCACAACCTTTCCCCACTCACGCCTATTCATTGCACTCTCTCGCTACCTCCACATTCAAGTCTCTCATTCCTAACGCCTCCATCACACCGTCCATCCACCCAAACTTTGGTCTACCTCTAGGCCTACGGCCACTTGCCTCCGCCTGCATCACCTTTTTTTACCAATCTCCTTTCATCCATCCTCACCACGTGCCCGAACCATCTCAGAAAACGCAAATCCACACTGTCCTCCAACTTCTTCATAATCCCCGTTCTGATTCGAACCAAGTCATTAATGAACCTGTCTCTCAGCAATACTCTAGCTATGCTCCTCAAACATTTTTATCTTAAAAACATTCAACCTTCTTCTCTCCTCTGCTCTCACCCCCCAAGTCTCAGCTCCGTACAGCACAGAGTGGACAACACCCTCGTACAAACCCACTCTTTGCTTCCATCCCCAACGTCCTGCAGCTCATTACAATCTTCAGTGCACCCAGCACGTCACACCCCTCCTTCACTCGTGACTTCACCTCAGTTTCCACTAGTTCAGTCTCCTCCACATGGAAGCCCAGACACTTAAAACAATGAACATTTTCCAACAACTATCCATTAGGGAGGATACTAATCCTGTTCGCCCCCTAAAAGCAAGGTTGCAGATGATATCGATCTTTAAAATACCCTCGTCGATGTTGTTACAACACAACACACTCTTTGCTTCCATCCCCAACGTCCTCAGCTCATTACAATCTTCAGTGCACCCAGCACGTTACACCCCTCCTTCACTCGTGATTTCACCTTAGTTTCCACTAGTTCAGTCTTCTCCACATGGAAGCCCAGACACTTGAAAAAATGAACATTTTCCAACAACTATCCATTAGGGAGGATACTAATCCTGTTCGCCTCCTAAAAGCAAGGTTGCAGATGATATCAATCTTTACAAAACCCTCGTCGATGTTGTTACAACACAACACAGTATTGTGCTTAGCAACTTCAATATCCCTGACATTGATTGGAAATCAGACTAATGTACTGCCACCGGCTAACGTCTGATTGATTTTGCAGACGATAAGGTAGCAACATTCTGGATCTCCTATTTAGTGCAAGCGACTCATGTCACGAACGTCAAAGTAGGTGAACCACTCGGTCCTAGTGACCACAACTGTATCCGTTTTTTGATAGAGCTTGAGTTGAAAACATCAACAAACTGCAAAAAAGTCCCCAATTTCAGATGAGCTAATTTTTATGAGCTAATTTTCATGACTTAAGAAAGTCAATGGTGTCAGGAAATATAACCCTCGGACAAGATATCAATCAATCATTTGACTATTTCTTGACTGCACTTCAAAAAAAAATCGAACATGAGCATATCCCACGCAAAAATAGATGAACAGCAGCCTATCAGCCCAAGTACTGGAAAGGAGAATTGCAGCGCCTCCAATCACGAAAGAAAGTGAAGCATTCAATAAAGCAGAGACATCCACTTGACAACGTAGCAAAAAATGAATACAAAATTAGCAGAGGAGATCTAAGGAGGGTCCTGAAACGTAAGAAGAAAGATTATGAAAATGCAATTGCTGCCAATGCCAAAACTAATCCAAAACCATTTTTTCATTATATTTTAGCAAAAAACTTCATAAGGTGTAATAGGTCCTCTCGAGAACGATGTTGGTGAGCTAGAAGCGGACGACACCAAAATGAGTGTTCTACTTGATGAATACTTTTGCTCTGTATTTACATTAGAGAATCAGGATATTCCTAATGCTGAGGATATCAGAGCCGCAAAACTAATTGAAGCCCTCACCACAGTGAACTTTCCCCCTGCTGAAGTTATGAAATGAATAGAAAAATTGAAAGTCACCAAATCTCCAGGTCCAGACCAAATTCATCCTAGAATTCTAAAAAAGACTAGAAACTAAATTGACGAACATTCGTCAAACATTTTTCACCCAATCTCTCACAAACGGCACCTGCCCCTCTAAATTGAAAGAGGCCAATGTTACCCCAATCTTTAAAAAAAAGGACAAAAAGTGACCCGGCAACTAAAGTCCAATTAGTCTCACCTCAGTCATTGGCAAGTGGATGGAAAGTTAGATAACGGATAAAATTACAGAATTCTTAGAATCAAACAAAGTGATTGGCGACTCCCAGCATGGCTTTAGACATAACCGTTCATGTCTTACAAATCTACTACTCTTTTTCAGAAATGTAATCAAAATCCACAACACAAAATCTCCTATCAATATCATTTACCTTGACTTTCAAAAGGCCTTTGATTAGGTCACCCACAAGCGCCTAATAAGTAAATTGCACAGCATGGGTATTCAAGGAGAGCTTAACAACTGGATAAAATGCTGGCTTACGGACAGAGGGCAGCAAGTTGTACTTGACGGAGCTTCCTCCCCCTGGGGTAATGTTACAAGCGGCTTGCCTCAAAGATCCGTGTTAGGGCCAGTTCTCTTTATAATATTCATCAATGATCTCGATAGCAACGTACTCTCAAACATCAGCAAGTTTGCAGATGATACTAAGATCGGAGAAAAAGTGCAAACTGAACTAGATTTTATTTTATTAATTGCTTCCATGTTCCACCGGAGTCCCAACGCGAAGTTAATGCAGACTCCCCGTAGGGCGGAACTGAACTAGAATGTCAGCAGATCCAACTAGACTTGAACAAAATTGTTGATTGGTCAGAAAAGTGGCAAATGTAATTCAACGTAGACAAATGCAAAGTTATGCACATAGGTCCTCATAACCCCAAACCCGAATATTCAATGTCTGGAAAGAAACTCATTCAAGTCACAGGAGAGAGAGATTTGTCATCATTAGTAACAACTCAAAAAGCAGCAAGCAACGTAATGATGCTGCCAAGAAAGGCAACAAAATGCTAGGTATGATATCCCGCACTATCTTGTACAAAAACCAACACAGTATGCTCAAGTTATTTAATGCATTTGTTAGACTGCATCTCGAGTATGCCATTCAATTCTGGTCTCCATTCCTTAGAAACAACGTTATTAAATTCGAGAAGGTTCAACGTAGAGCTACCAAACTCATCCCCTCCTTGCAGAATAAATCGTACAAAGACAGGCTTTGTGAACTCAATCTTTATTTGCTAGAGAAACGTTGCATCAGAGGCAACATGATAGAAGTGTGGAAGATTATGAAGGGTATGGAAAACGTCGACTGAGCGAGCCTTTTCACTCTAGATATAAACGGAGTGACTAGGACCAATGGACATCACGACATCACGCGCAATTTCTTCACGTATAGAGAGGTCAAAGGATGGAACAAACTTCCAGCGGAGGTTGTAAACAGCAATACAATCGAAACATTCAAGTCGCGGCTCGATAAGTTCTACATAAATCGCCAATAAACAGCTAAACCGTTCCATTTCCTGTTATAAAAAAAATGGCACACAAAGCTCTCTTAGACTTTCTACTTCAGAACTGATCCTCTTGCTATTAAAAGGTAACCTAGTTTGGGCCAATAGGCCTCTTAGACGTTCTTCTCCAGAACCAACCCTTTTGCTATCAAAAGGAAATATAGTTTGGGCCAATAGTCCTGTTGTTGTCTTCCTACACTTGTAAACACTAGTAATTAGTCCTCAAGCATCTCATTACTTTACTTTTACCCCCATTCACTCAACGCTTCCTCCTCTCACACACTATACTAAATTCAGACACTAGCCTACATAGCTTCTCCTTTGAATCCGCCACCAGCGCCGTATCATCCACAAACAACAACTGGCTCAACTGCCAAACCCTGTTTACTTAGTGTTTCATAAATTTAAATTATTTAGCCTGTTTTAACGAATTTACCAAATCATTTGATCCCCAATTAATTGTAATGGCAATTCCTCCCTTCATAATATAAGCTTGTTTATATAACCTTTCCATTTTCAAACTCTATTGCTTCAACAATTGTATTTTTATGTTTTCCCATTGCTTGATAATGCTTTGATTGTTAGATGCTTGCCAAAATAAATTCGATATTTCTGCTTTCCTCCTTATTTAGATGTTTTTTTATGAATTCCATGCATGCTGGTTAGACAGGTCATAAGCACACCTCCACCCTAGTCATTATGAAGGTGAGCTCACCACTTGGTGATTGCAAAACGTTTGCATAATGTGATCTCTAGCTGACAGTTGCCCCATCTGCACTAGGCTACCTTCTGCAGCTGTAACTGATGAGCTTGATTTTGAAGTAACAACCACCTGCTCAGCCCGAAGCCGGGGCCCTCTGTTTCTAGCTGTGAGGACACTGTGCAGTAGTACAGCTACAATAGCTACACTACCGCAAAAATAATAAATTTTAACACTTAAAATAGTTCCAGTATCATGGTGAAGACTGATAATAGGAGATACAGATGCAAAGCCATATACTCTAGAATGAGAGTGGCTAACAGCATGACGCACCTCAGTCATTTCATGTCTCCAACACACTTACAAAAACTTGACCCTTTGGCACAATAGCATTCAGCTAGAAACCTGCAGTAATCACATTAGGCCAGGAGTGATGTCAAAGATCAGTGTCTGCAGCAGGCCCAATAGCTTTCACTGGTTTACTCATGCTGCATGATAATTTATGGGCACAGGTCCACCTCTACCTCCCACCCCATTCATCAACAAAACATCCAAAGGAAGGAAAGCACATCAGAATGGCGTCAATATTCTCCCGTTCACACTCACTCTCCATCCAGGCCTATCCATTGCATCAAGGCATACACCCGTTCACCTTTGCATCCATCACCCTATTCACCAATCTTCCATCATCCATCAAATATTGATATGTCTCCACTTACACTCAATGTGATACTGATTCCAATCTCGGTACGCACGTTGTGGTGTTGCTGGTGGTCGTGGGGGTGAGGGTTTGCGCGGTGGTTTCGGTGGCCGCGGTGGTGCTGAGGTGCGCGGGGGTCCTGGTGGTCGTGGCGTTGGTGGTGCTGTTGGACGTGGCGGTGGGGTTGCTGGCGACGCCTTGTCCGGTTTTGGTGGTCCTGTTGGTGGGGGTGGCGGTGATGGGGGTGGTGGTTCTGGGGTTGCTTGAGGGGGCGAGGTGCATCATTTTACTTTGAA
>SDVV010034789.1:0-11133 GCA_016164225.1 Gammarus roeselii
AAAGTGTTCCATGGCTCCCAAATACACCCCAGCCAAAAAAAATGAGATCCATTAACATTTAGGGGTTTCCCATGGGGGTCAAAGTTCCCCCCCTTGTGCATATACCAGGCAATATACAGAAATGTACAATAAATGTCGGGAATCACTACAGCTAGCATTCCAGGTCCCCCCCACGACAATTTTGTGGGTTTTAGCTGCTCTCTAAGATTTCTTGGAGTCTGGAAACATTTTTCGGTGTTCTCCGACAACTTGAAGAAGGAACTGGAGATGCTTTTCCCCTTTTGTTAGCAATCCGTTAAATTCCTGGACGAGAGCCATTCCACGTTCGGCATGGTCATTGACGACCCTCAGTGCTCCGACGATGGCCTTTGCTGTCTTGAAGTCATCAAGATCTTCCCAAGATGCTGGGTTTGCCTCCAAGAAACTTGTCGAAAGACCCGGGCGAGTGAAGAGGAGCAAGGAATTCATGGAGGCGAAGTCGTCCAGAGTCTTATTTCGGATTTCTTGCAGATCGACAACTGCTCTCTTGGGTGGATTTTCAAGCCCTTCTTCTTCGCTCATCTTCTGTACAATCCTTCTCTTCACATCAAGCGGAACGGTGGCATCAAAAACAGAGTCCTATCAGTTCCTCTGAGAGGTACCAAAGATGAGATGCCAGTTTCTTGCTGGCGGACTTAGACCCTTGGCTATCACACTCTTCAAATCCAGTAAGTTGTTGCAATAGTGTCAAATCAGAAGCAGGAGCTGAAACTCCATCTGTTGCAGTTGCCCATGCCTTCAGATAAAATTTGACGATGAACACAAGGAATTGGCCAGAGAACATTCACACTTTCAAAGAGTAGATTACTTTTGACATCCATCTTGCATGATGCATTGGTCCATTAGACTTGAAAGATATTCCTCCTTCTGGAATACCACCCAAAAAAATTACACACAGCTCTAGGAATTCGCGTTAATCATCTCTGGGTTGCTTTTCTTGAAGCTGCTTCTTGGCAAACTTCAAGATATCGTCTCTGTCGGGTTCCAATAAAGCAAAGTTCGCCATTTTCTCTGCTGTTTGGTAAGATGACTGGTCCATAAACGACCACTTCTGACCAAATCTTTTGAAGAGGAGAACAACTGGACCGGAAGTTGGCATCATGCAAGTGCTGAAGACAGCCTCCACAAGCAATTCCAAGACGTGGTGACGCAAGCTAGGAATAGAAGCTCTCTTCCCAACTTCTGCTGGATTAGGGTGCACGCTCCATAGATGTGGCCAGTGTTCGAAAATGTTGTGTCAAAGGACATAGCTGCAACACGATCAGTTATATCCCATTCCTGCAGTGCGTTTACCACAACATCGGCCTGAGCTGCCCCAGTGCCTCTTCCCAACTTTGGAACTGCGAGAAGCTGGTCGACTCCAAGCCCAGGAACCAACACTGGCTCTTTGCCAGTTAAAGCTGGGATTAACTTTCCATCCCAGTGGACAGTCAGGCTGACAGTGGGATTAAATTTATCCTGAACGGAGCGGGCAAAGATCATCCTGTGGGATTCTCGATGGCGGTGAATGGAAGAACGATTTATGTTGAGCTCTTCCACGTTGTGCCCCAAGCTCTTTGCTGCTTCGGCGGGTACAAAGGCAGCTTTTCTGTCGGACAACTTCGTTCTCTCCAAAGCAGCTGCCAGTGATGGCGTCACAATGTTCATCTTCGCTCGCTTTGGAGGAAGTGGGGTGGCAAACACTGCTTCAGTTTCATCAGGTTGATCATCACTGCTGGAAGACGACGAACTTGCAAGCACTGCCACACTTGAAGAAGGTCCGGGTTCTTCGTTTGCCTGATCTCGTCTTCGTTTCTGTCTTTGCACTCTCTGTCTTGCTCTTTCTTTCTTAGCGGTTAGAACCAAATCTATCCCTGCCATTGTTCCTCTTCTTCCCTTTTCCCGTTGGGCTATCAGAAACTGTCGATCTGCTTCAATGGTGATTCTTGCCATTGCTTCAGCATGACCAATGTCAAAAAGGTCGTCGAACTTCTCGCAAAATTTGTCTTCATTCGTTCTTTGTGTATCTGTCATGCGGTCTTTGTGCTTTTTTAAATACTTATATTCCGCAAATAGAGATTCCATCTTCTTGATGGCGTGCTGTCGCGGTTTTGTCGGTATTCTTGCTCTTTCCCAGAATTGGACAACCTCGCGAATTACCGCTGTCGACGCTTCTCTAACTGTTTCCTTTCCCTTCAAATGGATGTACAGGAACCTCCCAACCGCTTGCTTATTTTAAGGCAGCTTGTTTCCAGCCAGTTTATCTGAAGGTCCAAGCAAGTAAACTTTTTTTCCATTCTTTCCATTTTGAATGAAACTGAAATGAAACAAATGTTAAATGTTAAGGCGACGTTTCCCAACTTTTTCTTTATTATTGATGTAACAGTTTTTAAATGGTCTTTAGTCTTGAAGATATGGTCTTTAGCTATCCAAAACTGTTTTTGTTTTGTCTGTAGCTCAATTTTTCCCTGATAAAAATGGGCAAGTAGACATGTAATTAGAGCAAATTACGTTAGCAGGAAAGCTGGTAGCTGCTGACACACTAACACAACCTCACTCACTCGCTACTACAGTGTAACTGGTGCTCCACTGCGCGTATAATAATTCTTCATACTCTCGTAAAGTGAACCAGTTACCACAAGTCGCTAGATACCATTTGGCTTCTCATTGTAAGCTGCACACAGATAAATTCCGGAAATGTTTACATAGGGGGAATCTTTGAACCCCCTGGGAAACCCCTAAATGTTATTGGATTTCATTTATTTTTTGACTGAGATGTTTTTGGGACCAATGGAACACTTTGGCAGGGTGAGAGCTTAACATTAAAAAAAAATAAGGACCACCCTAATATATATATGTATATATATGTATATATATATATATATATATATACATATATATATATATATATATAAAGCGTGGTTAGCGTGTCCGACTGCAGTGTCATTCTCTGGTGCTGCATGTCGCGAGTTCGAACCTCGGCATGTAAACGGCGGTCTTGTGACGGGGAGATTGGTCGCCTCTCCCTCTGCATCAGCCTATTTTAGCCACCCTCCTATCCAGGGGGAAACGGCTGTATGTCTATTCATACATACATACAAACATATCTATACCTACATGCATTTATACATAAATCTGAATTTAAAAATTTCATGACCGCTAGGAAAGGATTAAGAGAATGACAATCAGAATTATTCAATACTGGAGTACAAAAGTCGGATGAATATACTTCGGTCATGGAAGATAAAACACAATATTAGCCTACGTGATAATGATTGTATTAACAAAAATTGATCTACTCAATAAGGATGTGCACTGTCGGTGGATGTTTTGTAATTGATATTTGACACTCTATTGTGTTGTGTATTTCTCCAAGAATTTTTGTTGATGTGAAGATATCAAACTGTGCATGAAAGCCTCTGGATTACAATTATTCCAACGCAAACAGCGTTAATAACATAAGAGATGCGATACCTTTCCAAAACCTATTTATAAAATGTCACGATGCTAGGAAATGTACTAACTGGAATAAATGACTATTTTTTTGAAGCTCTGAAACTGAGTATCTTTGTCCATGGTCCAATTTCACTCAGGTCAGTAAACGCCCATCACTATGTTACGGCCTATAACGCTTCCAACTCCATTGCTGGCTTTACATGGAGATGGACGTCAAAAAGAGGTAAAAAAACACGGTAAATGCATCCCAAAGCGTTCCCAGAGCAAACGGGATTGAAATGAAATAATACGTTGAGTTATTCCGATTTATGCTACTTTCTGGACAACCAATTGCATAATTTTTCTGTACGTCGAAGCTCTTTATGCATTCAACCGAGGATTGAACTTCTGGCTGCATTGTACGAGTTGGCAGGATAAACCCTGCAGGATTGGATTTTTTATCATGATTCGGACAACCTGTAAAAATTGCGGTGTATCCAATTCTTGGTGTAACAAATTAAAAAAGGTAATGATCTTTATTCATTCTCTTCTTTTTTGCAAAGCTGAGTTCTGCAAAAAACATTTTCTCTATGAAACAATATTCAATTGATATGAAGCAGGACGATTCCACTGGAGTTATACTTAATAAATGCAAGATCAAAACGATATTACCAGAAAATGATATGGTGGAAAATACTTTAAAATATTATAGGATTGTTTTTTAGGTTGATTATGTTGCAGACTGCTGCCGCTGTGTGCCAACTTTGAAAAATTGTCTTTGTCACTATTTCACTCTCATTTCCAGCCGTTGGGACGACACAATCAGAGCGTTTTGACAATGCGTTTCTTTAAAATTCGTAGGTCAGAGATCGTTGATCGAAAACAAAAAAAGGGACAACCAGACGACAAAAAAAACGTGGAATGAAAGTGGCCAATTCCGTGTCCATTTTTGGAGGATCTAAACCGATGGCTGATACTTTTCGTTGATAGATATGCTGAGGTGAAAAATGTACAAAATTTCTTCAAGTATTCACAGCGAATAGTTGATGTTACACCGCAAGTAATTTGGAGTGTCTCCATTATTACTTAAAGTTCTACTCAACCCCAATCGTCGTATTTTAAGATATGTTTACCCGAAATCTTAGTCTTTTTAATTTAAAAAGGACAAACTAAAACTCTAAAACGTCATTTTTTGAAACATTTTCCCGGGTTGTCGCACAGTTTTTGAGTCATCTTGACTCCGTTTCCGTTCGGCCACTCGCCGTTGTATTGACCGTCCGCCCTAAGGCCATTTTAGTTTAGGGTCATGGAGGAAGGGCGCTGGAAAAGATTAGTTTGATGGCAGCAGTATAGACCTTAACTGAAATGAGTTTACGTTGGATTTACTTGAAATTCAACATAAGGTCTCCTCTTCGCTCTTTCCGAAGCGGAACGCTCTTCATGAGGGGATGTTTGTTTCATTAAATAATATGAAGCCTAATAATTATTATTATTGATTAGTGATTCATGTAAACTATTTTAGTAGCTTTGTAGTGGCTTCTCAGGCCGTGAAATCGCAATTCGAGTCATGTACATTCTACATCATTATCTGATTATTTCATGTTTTTGATTGGTCCAGAGGAAAATTTTAATTATAATATTGAGCGTTTTTACTTTTCAATTCGCCGAAAACGATGGGCGTGCTTTACCTGGAATGTATATTTGTTTCACAGCATGCCTTTTCATGCGTCGAAGTGAACACCTCCTATCATAAGGTTGTTAAGCAGCACAGTTTAAAAAGCCAATCAACCACACATTTAAAATGGCTAGGTACTAGCTGTTATTTACATAATCAAATAAATAGCATCGTTATCGCCGAAATGCGTACTTATTTCCTCAAAATCTCCGTCATGAGGTATGTACGTGATAGCATTTCAACAATCTTTACATAGAAACCCTCATCAAGTGTAAAACCTGGAAACAATACTGAGTGAAAGACTGCAGAATTCTTTCTAAAGAACACAGATTACACTCACAATTTAATTAGATCATTTCCTAAAATCTCTCATTGAAAGACATTTACTAGACGGGATTAACTATAGGAAACGCGATTTTTTTTGGAGTTCTGCGCTGTAGCCGATGGCGGTACATATTGATTTCATCACTGCATTAGTTCCTAATGTTCTGAGCCAGCTAGCTTAATCAGGCTTCAATGATTTGTCCTTTCACTTTGCTGTACATTATTCTGAGTGCAGCCTAATCTCAGGTGCATGGGCTGGCAATTGCGGTGCTGGGGCACGTGTGCGCATAAGGTTGGCTTTTTCTGTGCTGGCGTAGGCGAGTGAAAAGTGCTGGCTATTGCGGTGCTGTTGTAGATGAGTGCGTATTTCTGGCCATCACTGAGCCGCTGTAGGTGAGAGCTACTGCTGACAATATTGCTGCTGGTGCAGGTGAGCGCCAGTGCCGGCACATTGCAGTACTGGTGCAGGTTAATGGTTCTGGAGCGTGAGTACAGTACTAGTTATGAATAATGTGTCACTGGTGCAGGTACGTGCGAGTGCTCGCTATGATGACGCTGGTGCACCCCAGTGCTAATGCGGACTATTATGAGGCTTGTACAGGTGTGTACTAGTGCTGGCAGTAGTGTTGATGGTACAGGTGTACTAGTGCTGGCAGTAGTGTTGATGGTACAGGTGTGTACTAGTGCTGGCAATAGTGTTGATGGTACAGGTGTGTACTAGTGCTGGCAATAGTGTTGATGGTTCAGGTGTGTGCTAGTGCTGGCAATAGTATTGATGGTACAGGTGTGTACTAGCGCTGGCAATAGTGTTGATGGTTCAGGTGTGTGCTAGTGCTGGCAATAGTATTGATGGTACAGGTGTGTACTAGTGCTGGCAACAGTGTTGATGGTTCAGGTGTGTGCTAGTGCTGGCAATAGTATTGATGGTACAGGCGTGTACTAGTGCTGGCAATAGTGTTGATGGTTCAGGTGTGTGCTAGTGCTGGCAATAGTATTGATGGTACAGGTGTGTACTAGTGCTGGCACTAGTGTTGATGGTTCAGGTGTGTGCCAATGCTGGGTATTGCGGTAAAGATAAAGGCGAGTACTTGTGCTTAGCTGTTGCATTGCTGGTGCATGTGAGTGTTGATATGGCAATTGCGGTGCTGGTGAGTGCCAGTATTACAAAATATTGTGTTGTTGACAATAGCGGTGCTGGGGTAGGTGGCTGCTAGGGCGGGTTATTGTGTAACTGGTGCCGGTGAGTGATAGTTCTAGCAATAGGGTGCGGATCTGAGTGAGGGCTTGTTCTAGTTGGTGGGGTGGTGTCACATGTGGGATGCTGGTGCAGGTAAGTTCTAGTGCTGATAATTTTGGTGCATGTGCGAATGAGTGCTAGGGCTGGCAGTAGTGGTGATTATGCTTGTGAGAGCTAGTATGGCAGTTGGGATGCTGGTGCAGGTGAGTGACAGTGTTAGCTATTGTAGAGCTTGTGCAGGGGAGTGACAGTGTTAGCTATTGTAGAGCTTGTGCAGGGGAGTGACAGTGTTAGCTATTGTAGAGCTTGTGCAGGTGAGTGACAGTGTTAGCTATTGTAGAGCTTGTGCAGGTGAGTGACAGTGTTAGCTATTGTAGAGCTTGTGCAGATGAGAGACAGTGTTAGCTACTGTAGAGCTTGTGCAGAAGAGTGATAGTGTTGACTAGTGTGGTGCTGGACCGGCCATGGTGCTTCCTGGCCGGCTGTTGGCAGGACTGAACGCAGTTGTTGTCACAAACTCGTCCCCTGACATTGTTGAGTGTTTGCTGCACAAACAGACGTCGATTACTGAAATTAGATGTTGATGAACGAGATTGGCTTAACATAAGCAAAATGAATAGTGATACATTTAACTAGAAAAATCAATCAAACTCTCACAATATGATTTTACTAAACAATATAACTGCGGAAAACATTTTTATATAATAAATTATGGTTCAATAATAATAAAAATTATCTCTAATCTGATTACTATGATTATCGATAAAATCAAATACAATAATTTTATTGAATGATAAACTCACAATCATTCCAGGGATAGTAATAGATGACCTATATTTTGCAGCACATCTGCACATGAATTTCATTAGGAAAATAATGATGGTCAATATTGTTATAAAGCCAGCAAGCATAACTAACTTTTCTGACATTGGAAATATTTAAAATATTCTCCTTTCATAAGGTCGATAATAATGTTGATTATAATTAACAGACTAAGATAAAACTACTTCAATGACATTAGTAAGGAACTAAATCCGATGTGAAAGCATAACCCAACACGGGATAATACAATGAGTTCATCACTTGGTCTTGAATAACGTGTATGATTTGTATCAAACAATACAATAAGTCAATAACATTGAAACACGCTAATCTCGATAATAGTTGGAGGTTCTTTTCAGTAAATATAAATAACCAGACGATTTTTTTTATACATATCAAACTGACATTTGAACACGAGAAATATATCAGCATTTTTTTGCCATACAATTTTTGCATGAACTATTTTATGTCATTTTAAATAAACTAAAATTAAACACGTGCCCCATTAAACTGGGCAATGAGCTCTGATCTGAATCGTGGCCGTAGCGTCGCCAAATTGCGCCATAACTGAAAGGCCAAAGCCGAAAACGTACATTGCATGTAACTACAAATATTTTTAAACGATTCGTAACATAATGGTGATATTATTCACAAACTGTGAAACGGATTGTTCGATTCTAGGTATATATCAGTTGTTATCTTGCATTTCCTCGTTTATCCCTACTACGAGCTGACATGCTCACCAGGGTATTCGTTAGTTAGAAACAAATAGAGTGGTGTGGTGGAGCGAGCAACACAGAGCCTACGAAGGTCTTTGCTCGTCCTGCTTGCAGCTGACTCTGCCACACCAGGGTTGCCACGTTTTCCGAGTAAAATACTGCCAAATTTTGTTAGTTTTGTTGGCATAATAAATGTTACCAGGCAATATTGTACACATGCGTATCAAAACTAGACGGTTATAAGATATTTTAAGTGCATATAACATAGCCATTTGAACTGTTAAACCATTAATGTATAATGCCAAACACAGGTGTTCCATCCAGTTCTGGGCATATTAAACAGTGAACAATGCAAGCTGGCAACCCTGTGCCACACTCGAACATGGCCCGTGGCATGAGGTGGCTCTTTTCTGCAGCGTTTATAGAGGAAAAGTTAAACATGAATATAATGTTGTATCTGACGCATTTTTAACTCTATGATTTTCGGCATGTCAGTTGTCCGGCTAAGTTTTTCGACAAAATTCGCGAAGTTGCGGAGTTATAAAATATTTTGCTATAAACTAATATATTTTTAATAAAGCGCAAATTCGCTTATGCGTATTTGCGCTTCCGTCTGCCCTCAAGCCATCACTTTAATTCATCAAAATCTGCAGTTTAGTTTGTTAACAAAACCAATCAAGTAAAACTCTGCTTCATCAGTAATCGGCAGGACTCATTGTAACCTCCTGAAAGTACGCAATAAATGGCAGCGCTAGCAATTGGAGCCTTTTCTCACAGTCATTTTGACCAATCCTCTGCAAAAGCTGAATTTTGTACGGGTAAAATTTCAAATCTATTTTCAATATGCGTCACAAAGTTGTTCTAGAATTTTGAAACTTGTCTGAACGCCTTGGTACGGGTTCCTGTCGAGTAAGAGCGCCGTCTTACCGAACCGATTCGATGTTGTCAATGTTTCTTCCAGTCCGAGATCGACCAGGACGCTGTCTGTCCTGGACGGTGACGAGCTCATTGAATTTAGCGGCAATGAGTCGAATGCTGCGAGGTGATTGAACGTTTATGTTAACATTAATTCTTCTGAAATCACTTTGTGTTGCAGCATTGGAACAGTTATTTCTCAATCACAGCGGAACAATGTGAGATCGCTGCTCAATTGATGATTTCTCTTTTTTTTTAAGTATTAGACAATAAATAACATTACGTCGTCATATTTGCTGCAATCATTATATTGCAAGATACCAAATAAATCTTCTGATTATTAGCTTCCAATCGATTTCCACAAATACTACACACGGTTTGTTCAACCATTCTATTGACCCAAAACCAAGGAACTTAATTATGAAAAAAACGTTTACTTGAAACACTGAACGTCCGCTCAGTTGCACAATTGTAAGCCAGTCAGTATTCCATTTAGTTGCTAGTGTAGCTATTGCCTCATTGTGGAGACTCGGACGGAATTGGGTTAGTCAAGGTATCCAAGCTTTAAAGGTACACTCAGAGAAGACAATTCCTTGTAAGAGCCTCTGCTTGATGGATACGTCTTTTGGATATTGGTTCCAAGTGAACCTTAACTGCAACAGAATGAAATGGAATCGACGATTTCAGATGTCGCCCAGTAGAAGATTCACTAAAACAAGTGCAGCGAGATTCGACAAAAATTTACCCTACTCGTTCCTAAGTCATGATTTCAAAATGTAGTGAATTCTTATTGCCCTCTCAAATTAAAAAATGCAATGTTATATCACTTGCATGGGTCATTAAACTTAGATTTTTCATTTGTTTTGGCCTCCGGAGCTTGCGTCTGCACAGATGAATCTCGAATGAAAATGTTGCTTGTAAATGGAATTTCCTGGATTGGCTTTAGCAAAAAATATTAAATTCGAGAAAATCGAAAGACGAACAGTGAATTTTTACATATGATTTTATAATTTTGGGTGAAGCTGATGCAATCTTTTGTATATAGGCCCGTAGAAACTCTGATTCATCATGATTAAAAAATTATGTAGACAGCATATTGATGTTTAATGAAACAAAATCTCATAGTTTAAATCCCATCGAAATTTTTGAAATATACTCCAACATGTTTGAACGAATATAATATTATGAGGCTCTTTCCATGTCTATGTGTGTTGTTCTAAAGTTCTGTTATATCCTATATCGAACGCATGAATAATTGTGCTCCCTTACCCCTCTGCCCCTATACGTCCAGAAATGTCATAAATCGATTATTTCCAATTTCATAATAATAAACAACATACTGTGTCAATGAGCATGCCGGCACATACATATGTGAGTGGGTGAAGGTTGAGCAGTTAAGAAATCGGATTGATAATAGCCCTAGCAAAAGTCTCCAAAATCAAGACAGTGTTGCAGGTAATTAGTTACATTTAATTTAATGTTTTCTCTCTATTCAGGTTCATTTCCATCTGGTCTCTTTGACTAGTGTTTTTAATTCCTCATCGTTGATGCAGGAAGTTTACATGGAAACAATGCAATTTTTTTCATGTAAGTGTGAATACTTTGTGCGGAGTTTTCTTTATTCTTCATCCCTTCTTTTCATTCCTGATCGGAGACAGCAATTTTTTGTGTTTGTCGATGCAAATTCAACTGTCCGACTGGTGCTTCAACTTGGGATGGGATACACGGCACATCCCAGATTAGCAGCAGAAACTGTCGGATCTCGTTAGTATTGAGGTGCACTTCCTGTTATTCCTTCATATGGGTTAGCGTGAAGTGGGAGTGACTGCTCGCTGCAGGTCTTTAGTCCTGTTACCAAGGACAAATAACAATCAATGTTGAGACCGGCTGGTTATTGTGATTGTATGTTCATCAAAATCATCACCTGTTTTGAATGCGAAAATAAACTACATAGATTCAGGAATATTTCATGACATATATAAATATAT
>SDVV010034791.1:0-11133 GCA_016164225.1 Gammarus roeselii
CCTGATCAGTTTGCATACATTATGTACCATCACTAGCAATCATCGAGTGCACCTGATCAGTTTGCATCCATTATGTACCATCACTAGCAATCATCGAGTGCACCTGATCAGTTTGCATACATTATGTACCATCACTAGCAATCATCGAACGCACCTGATCAGTTTGCATACATTATGTACCATCACTAACAATCATCGAGCGCACCTGATCAGTTTGCATTCATTATGTACCATCAATAGCAATCATCGAGCGCACCTGATCAGTTTGCAAACATTATGTGCCATCACTAGCAATCATCGAGCGCACCTGATCAGTTTGCAAACATTATGTGCCATCACTACCAATCATCGAGCGCACCTGATCAGTTTAATCCCCCTGTAATGGCTGCAACTCGCCCCTTTAGAGAGTTGCTCCAAGTTTCACAGATTTCTAACACCGTGGAGATATTTATGACCAAAATTTAAATCATCAACTTATCACTTGCAAACACACGCAACTTTTCGAAGGGATTGTACAATCTCCTGTAGCTATCGCGAAACGCTAGTGAATATTGGCATTAAACTATGTTATTGTGATGGGTGATAAAGGGTTTACGTTGCAATAAGGGGTTCACATTGTTATACGTGGCTCACATCGTAAGAAGGGGTTTAGATTGCAATAAGTAGCTCGCACTGAAATAAGGGGATTCTATTATAATAAGGGGCTTACAATGGAACAAGGGGGTCACATAGCAATAAGGGGTTCACATTAGTATAACGGTTTACATTTTAATAAATGTTTACATTACAATAAAGGATTCCTATTGTAATAATGTGTTTATAGTGCAATAGGCGATTTCAGTGGAACAAAAGTAGTATAAAGTACTACGATACGTGGATTTTGGCCGGTCTACGGGAATTTGCACTTAATATTTAACCGGGTATTGCATGCAACTTGACTCAACCGGGCGTACGGCGGTCGGCGCGAAAGAAGTGGACAGACGGAAAGCTTATACATGTTAACGGGTTATATATTTACATAAGGGTATTAGCATTTCAATGCTTGGGGGATATTGCAACTTCGTTGCTTTAATATTGCATTTCAATGCTGTATCCTCTGAATTTCTTTTTGGGGGATATTGATAAACATACATTTTATAGGAATTTTTATTGGTAATAATTCATATGTATTATTATATATTGAAAAGCCTCACTTTCCGGACACCTTCATGATGATTTTTCAACCTCGATATCATTTTCTACGTTGCTCGCTGTTGATCAATTTTACACGTAGCATAGATTCAATTAGTTTATTGTTATTTTTATCCGATTGTATCAAGCAGTACCCTTGCGCTAAGCTTTACTTACTCCTGCAGTAACCCATTCATTCGTATTTCTTTGTGAGCTAACCGATGAAAGAAAATAGATACAATATTTGCAGGATGACTGAATCATTCCTAGAGAAGAATCACTTAAGAGTATAATTGACTCAATCGATGCTTGATTGGTGGGTTTGCAGCGGTGGGGGGTTGGGATATTTTTTTGTATGTTTTGTTCATTTATCACTATATATTCTTTTATAGGATTAGTGTGGTAGGCATGTCCTATAACTCAATTTGCAGCCTTAATGTGCGAACGGCCCTGTTTGTACCAGCCTGAATGTAGGATTGCTGGCAAGGTTCTGTGTTTCCCATCTATTTATTTCATATGTATATAATATCTCTGGAAAGTAGTAAGGATTATTTGTTAGGTTGTTTGCGGGTTAATGTATATATATTTCTTAGGATGCTGTATCTTCGTTACGAAAATCTATCTACCCCATACTGCATTATCCAGTTTTGAAACACTTTAATCAGTGTTCCATTAACGCGATGTTCCAATAGCAAAAATTCCTCATAGTTTCTATGGGTTTCGTTACAGTTCTTTCCAATACATTTTTTTTTTCAAATACCTATTTAGGTGGACAATGAGACAAGTTTATCATTATACTTTTTTATATTTTTATATACATGAGAGCATACAAGGATTATTTACATTTATGAACATTTTCAGGATAAAACCTGGTGAGGAACATGTATTTTCATCATTAAGTCGACTACATCCGCCAAAGACGGTCCCACCCGGCTTGGGTCTCTTCCATGTTAAATCCATTTCTTCGTCGATTTCATTAGCCAAGGCACATCGCTTCCTATTTTTAGTGACGGTAGGTGTATATTCAATGGATTTTTGGGAATGCCCGGGAGGCCATTGGCAAGAGTTGTGCATGCGTCGAGATAGTAGCGTTTATTCTCAAATTTACTGAGGCAGTTGGCATGCTTGCGCACGAATGTTGTGTATTGTCTCAAAGTGTGTGTATGCTTTCTGGTTATGAATATACCTGTATTGTTCATGTTTGATTTTGGATTGAGTCTGGTAATTGCCACCTTTAGCAGTCAATTTTGTTGCGTCGGACTCAAGCAACATGCTGTAACATTTGGGTTGTAAGCAGATAATTTCACTCGAGTAGTCATAAATTGTTTCGATTTTCAGTAGTCCTAGCTGTCCTTTCTTGGATTCATCGAACAAGGGGTGATTTTTGGGATAGTTGGAGAAGTCCATGTATTCAGCCAGGGGAGCTTGGCGCATTTCCGCTTCAATGTCGACCGCGCCTTTGAACTGGATCAGCAACGACTCAGTGTCCGAGTAGATGAGCGAGACGTTGTCACCGTAGCCTGGCTTCAGTGTGTCATAGAAGAAGCTGTAGACTTTTGCTTTTGCTTTTCCAAGAACGAAAAATCCAACTTGGAGTGGATGAACCGTTCGGATATTTTTTTTTTGCTCGAGGATCATGATGACGGTTTCGAGGCCGATGGCGTAGCAGTTTTTTACGAGCGGGTTGACAGCGTGTTTTCTGAACTCGTTGGGGGTGCACTGGGATATCCTTTATACGAAAACATAACTTTTTCACACCGAAAATTCGACGTGAGCATCTTGGCGAAACATAAGTAATGACTTCGACCTTCCTTTCTTGTGTTATCTTGATCCTTGGTACCAATGACAGTCTGTGGGTTCTTTATCAATGACATATATTTAGTCCTCACCTGAAGCTGTGGACTCATCATATCGGTGTAGGATTTATCATCTAGGTGCGCTTTTTTCTCTGATATATTGGTGTTCTAGACTAACGCTCTTAGTACACATTCTAGATAAACGACGACCTTTGGGAGAAGTGTATACAATACTTGTATTCATATCCTTGTAACCAAAACTTTGTTTTTCAGTCTTCAGCGAGCTTTTTATGGACGCTAATTTTTAATTACTGTTTCATGTTTATAACATCGAATCGTTTCAGATTTCTTCTTGCTATTATCACATTTCCATTCTTTATATTCCCGCAGATTTCCGAAGTATACATAATTCTCCTAGCACTCAAACGTTTGAGACATGATTCTCTCTCCTCATCTTTCATTACCAATAATTTTGAAACAAAGTCATATATACATTTGATTTTATTATGTAATTTTTACACTTCTTATACTCGATACCCTTTCTTTACCCTATTTGATAATTCGGTTTCATTCAACGTTCGGGATTTTTCATGCATTTATCACGGATTGATACCGCCATATGCCGGCATATGCCGGTATAATGTAGGCGTATTCACGGTTTGATCCCGCCATATGGTGGCATATGCTAGTATAATGTAGGCGTATTCACGGTCGATGTCGGTATAATGTTGGCATGTACACACATTTTTGTATAAGGGTTTAAATACACTGCCGGATGCATTAATACCTACGCAACCTAACCTAACCTATAGAACAACATCCCTTGCTGTTTGTTACAAGATATTTATTAGGCATCAGCTTCATGCTATGTTATGTTAAAAGAAGTAATCATCCTATCCAAGACTAACCTAGCTTATGTACGGTATTCAGTCAATGTTTTATACGATGCATAATACATATCTCCACTTAATTCTACATTTTGAACCATCCTTTGCAGTTTCGATAACTTACACCTAATTATTTCATCTTCGCATTCAATCTCGAGTCATATATGTTACCAGAGATGTCGGATTTTGTTCAATCTTAGGAGACACTATTCTCTCTCCTCATGTTTCATTACCAATAACTTTGAAACAAAGTCAGATATACATTTGATTTTATTATGCAATTTTTACACCTTTTATACTCGACGCCCTTTCATTACCCCATTTGATAATTCGGTTTTCTTTCAACGTTCGGGATTTTTTCATGCATTTTATCACGGTTTGATACCGGCATATGCCGGCATAATGTAGCTGTATTCAAGGTTTGATATGCCGGCATACGTTGGTATAATGTAGGCGTATTCACGGTCAATGTCGGTATAATGTCGGCATTTACACACATTTTTGCAGAAGGGTTACCATACACTGCCAGATACATTAATACCTACGCAACCTAACCTATCTCCCCTTTTCTCTACATTTTGATCAATCCTTCACAGTTTGATACACACATCTAATTCTGATCTAATAAATCATCAAAAACCTAACATAACCTATTTTACGTACGGTATTCAGTCATTGATTTTTACGATGCATAATACATATCTCCACTTATCTCTACATTTTGTTCAATCCTTTGCAATAAGATACAAACATCCAATTCTGAACTTGTAAATCATCAAAAAAATAACCTAACCTAACTTATATACGATATTTAGTCACTGTTTTATTCAATGCATAACAAATATCTCCACTTGACTCTACATTTTTTGTTCTGTCCTTAGCAGCTTTGATAACTTACACCTAATTATTTCTACTTCGCATTCATACTCGACTCATATATGTTACCAGAGAGGTCCGATTTTTCAATCTTAAATGGAAACAATATGAATTACTTGTAACATTCATTCCATTTAAGGTTGAGAAATCTGACCTCTCTGGTAACTTATATGACTCGAGATTGATTGCGAAGTAGAAATAATTAGGTGTAAGTTATCAAGACTGCAAAGGATAGATCAAATGTATAGTCAAGTGGAGATATGTATTATGCATCGTATTAAACATTGACTGAATACCGTACATAAGTTAGGTTAGTCTAGGATAGGATGATTACTTCTTTTAACATAACATAGCATGAAGCTGATGCCTATTAAATATCTTGTAACAAACAGCAAGGGATGTTGTTCTATAGGTTAGGTTAGGTTGCGTAGGTATTAATGCATCCGGCAGTGTATGGAAACCCTTATACAAAAATGTGTGTACATGCCAACATTATACCGACATTGACCGTGAATACTCCTACATTACACCAGCATATGCCGGCATATGGCGGGATCAAATCGTGAATACGCCTACATCATCACGGAATATGCCGACATATGCCGGTATATGGCGGTATCAATCCGTGATAAAATGCATGAAAAAATCCCGAACGTTGAAGGAAAACCGAATTATCAAATGGGGTAAAGAAAAGGCGTCGAGTATAGGAGGTGTAAAAATTGCATAATAAAATCAAATTTATATATGACTTTGTTTCATAATTATTGGAAATGAAACATGAGGAGAGAGAATCATGTCTCCTAAGATTGAAAAAATCCGACCCCTCTGGTAACATATAAGACTCGATATTGATTGCGAAGTAGAAATAATTAGGTGTAAGTTATCAAAACTGCAAAGAATAGATCAAAATGTAGAGTCAAGTGGAGATATGTATTATGCATCGTATTAAACATTGACTGAATACCGTACATAAGTTAGGTTAGTCTAGGATAGGATGATTACTTCTTTTAACATAACATAGCATGAAGCTGATGCCTACTAAATATCTTGTAACGAACAGCAAGGGATGTTGTTCTATAGGTTAGGTTAGGTTGCGTAGGTATTAATGCATCCGGCAGTATATGGAAACCCTTATACAAAAATGTGTGATAATGCCGACATTATACCGACATCGACCGTGAATACGCCTACATTATACCAGCATATGCCGGCATATGGCGGGATCAAACCGTGAATACAGCTACATTATACCGGCATATGCCGGTATCAAACCGTGATAAAATGCATGAAAAATCTCGAACGTTGAAGGAAACCGAATTATCAAATGGGGTAATGAAAGGATGTCATGTATAAGAAGTGCAAAATTGCATAATAAAAAATAAATGCATATCTGACTTTGTTTTAAAATTATTGGTAATGAAACATGAGGAGAGAGAATCATGTCTCCTAAGATTGAAAAAAATCCGACCGCTCTGGTAACATATATGACTCGAGATTGAATGCGAAGTAGAAACAATTAGGTGTAAGTTATCAAAACTGCAAAGGATAGATCAAAATGTAGAGCCAAGTGGAGATATGTATTATGCATCGTATAAAACTTCGACTGAATACCGTACATAAGTTAGGTTAGTCTTGGATAGGATGATTACTTCTTTTAACATAACATAGCATGAAAATGATGCCAAATAAATATCTTGTAACAAACAGCAAGGGATGTTGTTCTATAGGTTAGGTTAGGTTGCGTAGGTATTAATGCGTCCGGCAGTGAATGTTAACCCTTTTACAAAAATGTGTGTTAATGCCAACAATATACCGACATCGACAGTGAATACGCCTACATTATACTAGCATATGCCGGCATTTGCCGCCATATGACGGGATCAAACCGTGAATACGCCTACATTATACCGGCAAATGCCAACATATGCCGGCATATGGCGGGATCAATCCGTGATAAATGCATGAAAAATCCCGAACGTTGAAGGAAACCGAATTATCAAATGGGGTAAAGCAAGGGTATCGAGTATATGAAGTGTAAAAATTGCATAATAAAATCAAATGTATATCTGACTTTGTTTCAAAATTATTGGTAATGAAACATGAGGAGAGAGAATCATGTCTCAAACGTTTGAGTGCTTGGAGGATTATGCATATTTCGGAAATCTGCGGGAATATAAAGAATGGAAATGTTGATAATAGCAAGAAGAAATCTGGAACGATTCGATGTTATAAACATGTAACAGTAATTAAAAATTAGCGTCCATAAAAAGCTCGCTGAAGACTAAAAAATAAAAGTTTTGGTTACAAGGATAGGAATACAAGTATTGCATACACTTCTCCCAAAGGTCGTCGTTTATCTAAAATGTGTACTAAGGGCGTTAGTATAGAACACCAATATATCAGAGAAAAAAGCGCACCCAGATGATAAATCCTACGCCGAAATGACGAGTCGACAGCTTCAGGTGAGGACTAAATATATGTTATTGATAAAGAACCAACAGACTGTCATTTGTACCAAGGATCAAGATAACACAAGAAAGGAAGGTCGAAGTCATTACTTAAGTTTCGCCAAGATGCTCACGTCGAATTTTCGGTGTGAAAAAGTTATGTTTTCGTATAAAGGATATCCCAGTGCACCCTTACGAGTATAGAAAACACGCTGTCAACCCGCTCGTAAAAAACTGCTACGCTATCGGCCTCGAAACAGTCATCATGATCCCCTAGCAAAAAAAAAAATCCGAATGATTCATCCATTCCAAGTTGGGTTCTTTGTGCTTGGAAAGGCAAAAGCAAAAGTCTAAAGCTTCTTCTATGACACACTGAAGCCAGGCTACGGTGACAACGTCTCGCTCATCTACTCGGACACTGACTCGTTGCTGATCCAGTTCAAAGGCGCGGCCGACATTGAAGCGGAAATGCGCCAAGCTCCTCTGGCTGAATACATGGACTGCTCTAAGTATCCCATATATCACCTCTTGTTCGATGAATCCAAGAAAGGACAGCTAGGACTACTGGAAAGCGAAACAACTGATGACTACCCGAGTGAAATCATTTGTTTACAACCCAAGTGTTACAGCATGTTGCTTGAGTCCGACGCAACAATATCGGCTGCTAAAGGTGTCAATTACCAGACACAATCCAAATCAAACATAAACAATACAGGGATATTCATAACCAGAAAAAATACACACACTTTGAGACAATACACAACATTCGTGTGCAAGCATGCCAACTCCAAACTGTACGCACTATCAAAAACTGCCTCAGTAAATTTGAGAATGAACGCTACTATCTCGACGCATGCACAACTCTGGCCTATGGCCACCCGGACATTCCCAAAAATCCATTGAAATACACCTACCGTCACTAAAAAGAGGAAGCGATGTGCCTTGGCTAATGAAATCGATGAAGAAATGGATTTAACATGGAAGAGACGCAAGCCGGGTGAGACCGTCTTCGGCGTATGTAGTCGACCTAATGATGAAAGTACATGTTCCTCACCAGGTTTTTTCCTGAAAATGTTCATAAAATGTAAATAATCCTTGTATGCTCTTATGTATATAGAAATATAAAAAACTATAGTAATAAACTTGTCTCATTGTCCACCTAAATAGGCATTTGAAAAAAAAATCATTGGAAAGAACTGTAACGAAACCCATAGAAACGATGAGGAATTTTCGCTATTGGAACACCGCGTTAATGGAACACTGATGTAACTGTTTCAAAACTGGATAATGCAGTATGGGGTAAATAGATTCTCGTAACGAAGATACAGCATCCTATGAAATAAGTATACATTAACCCGCAAACAACATGACAAATAATCCTTACTATTTTCTATAGATATTATATACATATGAAATAAATAGATGGGAAACACAGAACCTTGCCTGTAATCCTACCTTCAGGCTGGTACAAACAGGGCCGTTCGCACACTAAGGCTGCAAATTGAGTTATAGGACATGCCTACCACACTAATCCTATAAAATAATATATAGTGATAAATGAACAAAACATACAAAAAAATATCCCAACCCCCCACCGCTACGAACCCACCAATCAAGCATCGATTGAGTCAATTATACTCTTAAGTGATTCTTCTCTATGAATGATTCAGTCATCCTGCAAATATTGTATCTATTTTCCTTCATCGGTTAGCTCACAAAGAAATATGAATGAATGGGTTACTGCAGGAGTAAGTAAAGCTTAGCGCAAGGGTACTGAGTAATTCAATCGGATAAAAATAACAATAAACTAATTGAATCTATGCTACGTGTAAAATTGATCAACAGCGAGCAACGTAGAAAATGATACTGAGGTTGAAAAATCATCATGAAGGTGTCCGGAAAGTGAGGCTTTTCAATATATAATAATACATATAAATTATTATCAATAAAAAATTCCTACAAAATGTATGTTTATCAATATCCCCCAAAAAGAAATTCAGAGGATACAGCATTGAAATGCAATATGAAAGCAACGAAGTTGCAATATCCCCCCAAGTATTGAAATGCTAATACCCTAATGTAAATATATAACCCGTTAACATGTATAAGCTTTCCGTCTGTCCGCTTCTTTCGCGCCGCACCGCCTTCGCGCCGACCGCCGTATGCCCGGTTGAGTCAAGTTGCATGCAATACCCCGGTGAAATGTTATGCGCAAATTCCCGTAGACCGGACAAAATTCGCGTTTCGTAGTGCTTTATGCTACTAACAAGGGGTTTGCAAAAGGGATCTCGTACTGTGATGTGGAGTTAACATTGTAGTAAAGGACCTACATTGTAATGCGGGGTTTCAATTTAAACTCGGGGTTAATAATGTAATAAGGGGTAAACATTATGAAAAGGGGGTTATATTGAAATAAAAGGTTCACATTGCAATAAGGTGTTTATAATATTGTATAGGGTTTACAAGGTATTCGAGATTTTTTTTTCGTATAGTGGGGTTTAGATTGGAATTAGAGGTTGCCAGGGTAATATGTTTTTTTTTACATTCCAATTAAAGGTTAATACTGTAATAAAGGGTTTACATTGTTGCCAGGCGTTTCAATTGTTAACATTGTCTTAAAGGGGTTACATTGTGATAAGAGGTTACATTGCAATGAAATGGTTTACATTGTAAATTTGGATTTTCCTTCTAATTATCGACTTACATAGAATGAAGGGGTGTTGATTTCAATTAATCTTTTACTTTGTAATAAGGGGCTTGTATCATATTAAAGGGCTTACTTTGATCTGAGGGGCTTCAATTGAAATGAGGTGTTTACATTTTAATAAGGGGGGACATTTTAATTACGGGGTTTACATTGAAATCAGGGGTTAACATTGTAATAAGGGGTTCACATTGCAGTAAAGAGTTCAAATTGCAATGAGGGGTTTACCTTGCAATAAATGGTTTACACTGTATAGAGGGTTCGGATTATGAAAAATTAGGGACAACATAGTAATAAGGGGTTCACTTTGTAATAGAGGGTCCACATTGGGATTTGGGTTTACTTTGTTATAAAGAGCTTACATTATAATAAATAAATTATAGTGTAATAGGGGCTCACAATGAAATAAGGAGTCCACATTATGGTATAGGGTTTTCATTGTGAAAAGATGTTTCAATTGTAATAAGAGTACTCTATTGCAATAAGGGGCTTACAATGTAACAAGAGGTATACAATGTAATAGTGGGCTTACATTGAAATAAGCATGTCCACATAAGGTTTTCATAGTATTACTGGGCTTACATTGTAATAGAGGGGTTTCTTCTTCATTAGGGGTTAACAGTGTTAAAGGGACTCGCATTGTGATAAGGCGTTTGTATTGTAATGAGGAATTCATATTTTAGGAAAGAGTTTACATTGTATTTGGGGATTTTAATATGGGGTTACTGCGGAATAAGGGGTTTATATTGTAATGAGGGGTTTACCATGTTATGTGGAGAGTCAATTGTAGTACGTAGTTTATAATGAAATAATTGGTTTATAGTAATAGGGGGCTTACAATGCAATCAAAGTTTGTATCGTGAAAAAGTGTTCAGTTGTAATAAGGGTTTATATTGTAGGCAAGGGTTCAGATTGTAATTTGGGATTCAGATGGTAATAAGGGGTTTATGTCGTAATAAGGGGTTCCCACTGTAATAAGGGGGCTTACAGTATATAAGGTTGACATTGTAATAAGGGGTTAACAATGCATTAAATGAATCACATTGTATTAGAGGGCTTACAAGGAAAGACGGTTGTTACACTGTAACAAACGGTTTCCATAGTAATAAGGGGTTTGCGTTGTTGCGATAATATGAAAGAAACCACTGATATGACACCCTGAGCACCAGCTCAGGGTATCATGTGTGTTTATATATATGCATAAATAAATTATTGTTTATATATTTATATATATAAACATATATATAGGAATA
>SDVV010034792.1:0-11133 GCA_016164225.1 Gammarus roeselii
ATATACTTAACAACATCAAGGATCCATGCTGGGTCCTGTTTTCTTTATAATATTGATTAACGATCTCGATAGCAATGTACTCCCTAACACTCGCATGTTTGCAGACGATACTCAGATAGCAGGAAAATGGCAAAATGAACTAGAGTGTCAGCAATATTCTTGATTGGTCAGAAAAAAAGTTGCACATGAAATTTAATGTAGACAAATGTAAATTTATGCAGATAAGTCCTCATCACCTCACGCACGGATATTCAATGACCGGAAAGAAACTCAGTCCTGTCAAGGAAGAGAGAGATTGAGGTGTCATCATTAGTAACGACCTAAAAAGTAGCAAACAATGTAACCATGCTGCCAAGAAAGGCAACAAAATGCTAGGTGTGATATCCAGCACTATATCGTACAAAAAAACACAGTATGATGAAGTTATACAATACATCTGTTAGACCGCATCTCGAGTAGTCCGTTCAATTCTGGTCACCATTTCTTAGAAAAGATGTTATTAAATTCGAGAAGGTTCAACGTAGAGCTACCAAATTCATCCCTTCGCTGCGGATTGAATCGTATATGAAGACAGGCTACGTGTATTCAATCTTTATTCGCTAGACAAAACTTCGAGTCAGAGGCGACATGATCGAAGTGTGGAAGATTGTGAAGTGTAAGGAAATCGTCAACCGATCGAGACTCTTCTCTCTGGATACAAACGGAGTGGCTAAGGACAATGGATTCAAAATCATTGGGAATCATTTCTCACTCGACATCACGCGCAGTTTCTTCGCGTCTAAAGTTGCCGATGAATGGAGCAAACTTCAGGCCAAGGTTGTAAACAGCAATGCAATCGAAGCGCTTAAGTCGCGGCGCGACAAAATTCACATAAATCGCCGTTAAATAGGTAAAGCGTTCCTCTTCTTTATGTCTTAGAAACAGAAATGGCACATGAAGCTCTCATAGACGTTCTACTTCATAACTAATCCTCTTATTATCTAAAGGCAACTTAGTTTGGGCCAATAGGCCTATCGTTGTCCTCTTTCAATTGTTAACACTTGTAAATACAGTCTGCATGAGGGATACCGGAAACAAAACGCGAAAGACTATTTCTGGCGTCTACAGTACCTGTTCATGTACAGTAGACCCTATTTTAGGCGTCATAGTACCTGTTCATGTACAGTAGACCCTATTTCAGGCGTCATAGTACCTGTTCATGTACAGTAAACCCTATTTTGGGCGTCATAGTACCTGATCATGTACAGTAGAGATAAGAGTTCCATCCGCGCTATTTATCTTAACTTACGTTATTAATTCTGTAAAAAATATAAGCCCTGGTATAATACCGTAAAAAAATTCCTAATTTCACGTTGTTTCATGTTGCATAACAGACTCACCTAAAACAATTTTGTTTGCTACTGTACGTACTATCCGCCTATTATCACAATCACAATCATTGAGTGTCCCTTACAATCTCTTTGGCACAGAGTATGGCGGTGAGAATGTTATCAGTGAACTCTTTATTGAGTATTGCCTATCTTCAAGTATCTATTATCACCTGACCTGTGTGAACATTGTTAATAGCTCAACAGCTATACTCTCTGCGACCCCGTCAGTAGGAGACAGGGGGCCGTGGGAAGGCATTTATGAGACAACAATCTTCATAACTGATAAAGACTCTCAAGCACTTTAATCCGGCGAAGAATATGATCATGACTATGACGCTCTTGTAGCGTTGTGAGAAAGCTGTAAAACTAATTTTTGACTTACTTATTCAAAAAATTATTTACGGGTAAAACTTGTTTAAAAAAATAGTTCCCTTGAAATTTAAAATTCACCTTACTCAATGTAATTTTTTGCGGGTTTACTGTGCTTATACATTTTGTGATGATTCATTTAGTGAGTCGGCTGCTGCTCATCGAAATTCTTGTCAAATCTGCCACACTGACACCCCCTCTACGAGGTCACTGCCACACTGACACCCCACTATGAGGTCACTGTCACATTGACACCCCACTATGAGGTCGCTGCCACACTGACACCCCACTATGAGGTCACTGTCTCACTGACACCCCACTATGAGGTCGCTGCCACACTGACACCCCACTATGAGGTCACTGCCACACTGACACCCCACTATGAGGTCGCTGCCACACTGACACCCCACTATGAGGTCGCTACCACACTGAGACCCCACTATGAGGTTGCTGCCCCACTGACACCCCAGTATGAGGTAGCTGCCCCACTGACACCCCACTAAGAGGTCGCTGCCCCACTGACACCCTACTATGAGGTCGCTGCCCCAGTGATACCCCACTATGAGGTCGCTGCCACACTGACACCCCACTATGAGGTCGCTGCCCCACTGACACCCCACTATGAGGTCTCTGCCACACTGACACCCCACTATGAGGTCGCTGCCACACTGACACCCACTGTGAGGTCGCTGCCCCACTGACACCCCACTATGAGGTCTCTGCCACACTGACACCCCACTATTAGGTCGCTGCCCCACTGACACCCCACTATGAGGTGGCTGCTACACTGACACCCCACTCTTAGGTCGCTGCCACACCGACACCCCATTGTGAGGTCGCCACTTGAGCGCGCAGTTCCGAAGTCGTGGATCGTTGTTATAGAGCTTCGTTCCCGTCCTCCCAGGCAAATTTCAGTGGTCTTTTGGACATTGGCGGTGCCGCTGAGGAGGCCTGTCTACAATGTCCAGGCCACCGTCGAGTCAGTGAGGGATATCGTGTAAGAGTATCCACGACACCGTAAACAGCCTGCCGTATGTCACTGGCCACTCCCGGACACACCTCACAGAGTGTGCCACGTGCCATATAGGGTTCCTTGCTATGCTGGTACAAGCGGCTAAGAGCTCAGTGCCGTTTGCCCGCTGATAAAGAGTACTGGGAAGGGAGTGCGTATACGTGAGACTCGTCCAGTGGCGTCTTCTGGACAGCTTACCAGCTGCTGCGGAGACTTGATCAGGGTCTTTCGAAGACATAATGAAAGTCGTTGAAGGACTTGATGAGGCTCGTTTGAAGTTTTGGTTGGGGTCGTTGGGAGTCTCAGCCTGTATCTTTGTGGGATTTGACATGAGCCTTTGGGGACTTGAATTGTCTAAAGTAACCGGATAATGTTAAAGTACTTTAATTGCTCTCTTCGTTGTGGTGCTTAGCTAAAAAATCCGACAACCCTCACCGTTAAAACCACCTCCGATTTAATTTATTAGAATACAGCTTCTTAAATCTAGTGACATTTGTGGATAGCTTTGCTTTCAAGTTTTGTAAGTCCTCGCCCTTACAATCAGCAATGCTTTGTATTTGCAGAGGTTGTTAGATATTATACAACTATCATTCGTCGTATAGGTGTTGTGCTTGCAGAGCAAATCAGCTGTTGTGCTTGCAGAGCAAGTCAGCTGTTGTGCTTGCAGAGCAAGTCAGCCGTTGTGCTTGCAGAGCAAGTCAGCCGTTGTGCTTGCAGAGCAAGTCAGCCGTTGTGCTTGCAGAGCAAGTCAGCCGCTGTGCTTGCAGAGCAAGTCAGCCGTTGTGCTTGCAGAGCAAGTCAGCCGCTGTGCTTGCAGAGCAAGTCAGCCGTTGTGCTTGCAGAGCCAGTAAACAGCGGTGCTGACAGACTTTATCAGTGGTAGTGAGAGCAGAGCACGTAAGAAAGTCACTTTAGCTGCAAAACGATGTAAGCCGCTGTACTTGTAGAGCATGTAAGCCGCCATAATTTTAGAGACTGTAAGCCACTGCATGTGCTTGCTGAGCCAGTCAGCAGCTATGCTTGTACAAGTAAGCCGCTGTGCTTGCTGACCCAGTCAGCAGCTATGCTTGTACAAGTAAGCCGCTGTGCTTGCTGAGCCAGTCAGCAGCTATGCTTGTACAAGTAAGCCGCTGTGCTTGCACAGCCTGTCAGACGCAATACTTGAAGAGCCTGTAAGCCGTTGTACTCGTAGAGCCTGTAAGCCGTTGTGCTGTCATAGCCCGTAAACCGCTATGCTGTTATATGCTGTAAACCGCTGTGCTTGTACAGCCCGTAGGCCAATGTACTTATAAAGCTAATAAGCCGATATACATGTAGAACCTGTAATACGTTGTGCCTGTAGAGCCTGTAGGCTGTTGTATTTGAAGAGTATGCAAGCCGCTCTGTCTGCAGGGCCTGTAAATTGATTGCTTGTAAAGGGCCTGCAAGCCGCTGTATTAGAAGAATTTGTGAGCCACGGTGTTTGTACATACTGTACACAGCGGTGCTTGCACAATCTATAAGCGGTAGCATGAGTGGAGCATGTACGCAAGTCGCTGTCATTTCAAAGCCTGTGAGCCGCTGAACTAGTAGAGCCTGTAAGCTTCGGTTATTGTAGAGACTAAGCCGCTGGGCTTGATGAGGATGTAAGCGTTGTACTTGTAGAACCTGTAAGCCACCGTGTTGTAAGCACCTGTGCTCTAAGCCACCGTGTTGTAAGCCGCCGTACTTATAGAGCCTGAAAGCCGCTGTACTTGTAGAACCTGTAAGCCGCTGTACTTGTAAAATCTGTTAGCCGCTGTGTTTTTAGAGCCTATAAGTCGCTGTGCTTGTAGAACCTGTAAGCCGCTGTACTTGTAAAACCTGTAAGCCGCTGTGTTTATAGAGCCTGTAAGTCGCTGTGCTTGCACAGCTTGTGAGCCACTGTTATTGGTATAGCCTATAAGCTGCTGTGAATGGACAGATGGTAAGCCATTGTACTTGTAAAGCCTGTAAGCCTTAGCACTCCTAAACTCTGTAAGCCGCTGTACTTATTGAGCCTGAAAGCCGTTGTGTTGCACAGGAGCCGACCTACCTGCAGAGCCTATCAACCGCTGTACTTGTAGAGCCTGTAAGCCGCTCTGCTTGCGGAGACCCGTAAGCCCGCTTTGCCTGCAGAAGCTATAGACTGCTGTGCTTTCAGAGCTTGTAGGACGCTGCGCTTGCAGAGGCTATAGACTGCTGTGCTTTCAGAGCTTGTAGGACGCTGTGTTTGCAGAGGGTATAGACTGCTGTGCTTTCAGAGCTTGTAGGACGCTGTGTTTGCAGAGGCTGTAGACTGCTGTGCTTTCAGAGCTTGTAGGACGCTGTGTTTGCAGAGGCTATAGAGTGCTGTGCTTTCAGAGCTTGTAGGACGTTGTGTTTGCAGAGGCTGTTGACTGCTGTGCTTTCAGAGCTTGTAGGACGCTGTGTTTGCAGAGGCTGTAGACTGCTGTGCTTTCAGAGCTTGTATGACGCTCTGTTTGCAGAGGCTATAGACTGCTGTGCTTTCAGAGCTTGTAGGACGCTGTGTTTGCAGAGGCTGTAGACTGCTGTGCTTTCAGAGCTTGTAGGACGCTGTGTTTGCAGAGGCTGTAGACTGCTGTGCTTCCAGAGCTTGTAGGACGCTGTGTTTGCAGAGGCTGTAGACTGCTGTGCTTTCAGAGCTTGTAGGACGCTGTGTTTGCAGAGGCTGTAGACTGCTGTGCTTTCAGAGCTTGTAGGACGCTGTGTTTGCAGAGGGTATAGACTGCTGTGCTTTCAGAGCTTGTGGGACGCTGTGTTTGCAGAGGCTATAGTTTGCTGTGCTTTCAGAGCTTGTAGGACGCTGTGTTTGCAGAGGCTGTAGACTGCTGTGCTTTCAGAGCTAGTAGGACGCTGTGTTTGCAGAGGCTATAGTTTGCTGTGCTTTCAGAGCTTGTAGGACGCAGTTTTCGTACAGCCTGTAAGCCACTGTGATTACAGAATCTTTAAGGCGCTGTGTTAGCATCGCTTGTGAGTTGTTGAGCTTGCAGTGCCTGTAAGCCGCTGTGCTTGCACAGGCTGTAAGCCCTTGCACGAGGCGTGGGAATCGGACACCGATGCAGCCTGGGTCGCAGGGTCGCCTCTGCTTGTTGGGAAGGAGGGGGGGAAGGCAGGGGAGCAGGGCAGAGAACCCCCCACAGTCACTGGTAGAAGGAAGGGGGGCATGCAGGCCCGGTCGTCTGTTCAGGCACCAGTTGCTGATTGGAGAGAGGCAAGAAGCTACGATCACACGAAGCACTAGGCAGACACTAAGTAAAACAAGCGCGTCTGGTACAAATGATATCTAGGGAAACATGTGGTTTGTTTCCTCAACTTTCTGTTCGAGCTGCAGGCATTTGAAATTGATGCCTTACTTCAAATGTCTTTAATGATTCATAGCTCAGTTTAATGATAAATGTATTGCAACTCTTACACATTTATAAATCCGCCTCTTTCAGACCATCAAAAACAGTTTTCTTATACAATATTTGATAATAGAAAAGCTCGTTACCTTTAAAACAGTATAATCTCAAGCTACACACAATCTTGTCACTTGTTTTTGTGGCGACGGGGCACTTTGTTGGTCGACCTGTCGCACGGAACATTCAGAGGCGTCAGTGGAGATGGATGCAGTGAGGGCATCGATGTATATAGAAAAACTACAATGGTACACCATAAACTTCCATAAGGGAAAACATTCATGGGGTCAAGTAGGAGAAGAGCCATCTAACCAAACCAATCCTAGCATACATAACCTTGCTAAGGTCTCCAGAGCCAAAGATAGGGCCAACGGCTGTCACAGCCGTTGACCCTTGGTTAATGGGGGAGTCATGTCAAGCGTAATGACTTAGCGTACAGCGGCAACAATGCAATACTGTCCTGACTGACTTAGTGTACAGCGGCAACAATGCAATACTGTCCCTAGTGACTTAGCGTACAGCGGCAACAATGTAATACTGTCCTGACTGACTTAGCGTACAGCGGCAACAATGCAATACTGTCCTGACTGACTTAGCGTTCAGCGGCAACAATGCAATACTGTCCCTAGTGACTTAGCGTACAGCGGCAACAATGCAATACTGTCCTGACTGACTTAGCGTACAGTGGCAACAATGCAATACTGTCCTCAGTGATTAGCGTAAAGCGGCAACTATGCAATACTGTCCTTAGTGACTTAGCGTACAGCGGCATCAATACAATACTGTCCTAAGTGACTTAACGTACAGCGGCAACAATGCAATACTGTCCTTAGTGACTTAGGGTACAGCGGCATCAATACAATACTGTCCTTAGCGACTTAGCGTACAGCGGCATCAATACAATACTGCCCTTAGTGACTTAGCGTACAGCGGCATCAATACAATACTGTCCTTAGTGACTTAGCGTACAGCGGAAACAATGCAATACTGTCCTTAGTGACTTAGCGTACAGCGGCAACAATGTAATACTGTCCTTAGTGACTTAGCGTACAGCGGCAACAATGCAATACTGTCCTTAGTGACGTAGCGTACAGCAACCACACTGCAATACTGACCTTAGTATCTTAGCGTACAGTGACAACACTGCAGTACAGTTACCCTAATTAGCGCTCTGAATGGTGACGTATCTAATTAGGTTTATCTGTTGAGTTCTATTCAAATTCAAGTAAACCAGTCCACGCTTCAACCGCAATGCCCAGAAGCCAACCCGCCAGTATTTACCTTATACTCTACACTGTTCTTTAGCTCATACACAGGACAGTAACCTGTACACTCTACACTATACACGAGCCCTTGACCTGCACACTGTAATGTACCTCGTACACTGTACAGTTGCTCGTTCACTCAACACGATACAGTACCACGTAATCTGTATAGTGCATCGCTCACTCTACACTGTACAGTAGCTCTTACACTCTACATTGTAGAGTAGATTGAAAATTCTACGCTATACAGTAGCTTATAAACTATTCATTCTAATGTAGCTCGTACACTGTACAGTGGATCTTACACTCTACACTGTACAGTAGCACGTACACTGCACCATGTACAGTAGCGCGTATACTGCACCCTGTACAGTGGCTCGTACACTGATCCCTGTACAGTAGTGCGTACACTGCACACTGTACAGTAGCTCGTACACTGCACCCTGTACAGTAGTGCGTACACTGCACACTGTACAGTAGCTAGTGCACTGCACACAGTACAGTAGCTAGTACACTGCACACTGTACAGTAGCTCGTAAACGGTACAATCAACTGCAGCTCGTACACTGTACAGTTACTCGTACACTGTACACTGCACAATAGATCGTAAGCTGTACACTGTACAGTAGTTCTTAAGCTCTAAACTGTACTGTAGCTTGTACATTGTACACTGTACACCAGCCCGTACACTGTACACTGTACAGTTGCTCGATACTTTGCACTATACAGTAGCTCGTAAACTGTGCGCTGTCCATTAGCTCGAAACTCTACACTGTACAGTAGCTTGTACACTGTACACTGTACAGTGGCTTGCAAAATAGTAGCTCGTACACTGTACACTGTACAGTAGCTCGTTAGCTATACACTGTTCAGTAGCACGTAGTCTCTACACTGTTCAGTAGCTCGTACACTGTACACTGTACAGTAGATCGTGTACCCTATATTGTACAGCTTCTCGTACACCGTAAACTTCAGTAGTGAGTACAGCGTACTGAAATACGAGTAGATTTTACGCTGAACAGTTCCTTTAACTGTGTTTGGCGGGCTCATCGTCCTGATCAGTGAGTGGGGCTGCTTTCTCTGTCGCTATCTCCCTGGCCTGTACATCACTGCAGGGCTTCTTCAGCATTCAGCCAAAAACAGTGAATTCCTCGAAGCAAATATCCCAAATCCTGTACACCCCTGCCAATCTGTTGAAATAAATATTCGTGCCTACAAATTGCTTGTATTCTATCGACTTAAGATTCAGACAATTGCAATGCTGGGCCGGAGGCGGTTAGGGAATTGAATGCCTGAACCCGACTAGAATGATTTTTTGTTCGCGGTTTTAATAGTAGAAAACATCGCAAATAGCATCGTCAAGATAAAAAAAAACTGTTAACGCGCATTGGGACTAGATAAACTTGCAATTCTTTCTTGCATATACATGGACATGGGTATCCACATTTTCCTGTAAATAAAAGGTAGGTTACACTCACCGGACTGGTGGTCAAGCGATTTAATGCCTCTCCTGATGGAGTCACTGACCGCTCAACGTGACTAAATGTTGTACATTCAGTCGCTTTGTACATACCATGCGACGTGCGACGATGTCACTCAGTCCAGAGTTGTATTTTAAATGGATCGAAACTGTTTCGAAATGTTCTAATTTAATAGGCTTGCTGCGGTAACTGAATAATGTTGGCTCATGATTAGACAGCAATGTGCCTTGTCAGCAAATGTTACCTAAACAAAATGGAGTATTAGATACGAGAATCAAGTGAAAGTATCTAATTGATATAAACAAAATAAGTATCATTAGACAAGGTCGGTGCCATCCACCTCATCAAAAGACCTCAGATAGCAGCTCTGGGCGACGTTCTTGACAGGAGGTCCAAGCAGCCTTTTGAGCGTCCCTTGCTGATACCGACGGCAGCCTGGCATTCACCCAGCGTTGCTGCCTATCCTGCTTGAGTGGCACTTACATCGGTTGGGCCGCCGTGTCGCATGCCGCTGCTGTGTGGCTGGGGCTCCCGTCGGGAGGACGACCCCTATCTGTTGATGGGCAGATGGTGATGAAACTCACATGTTTCGGTAATTTGTGAAGATATGTTAGCTTCTCATAAATTTATTGTGACGGATATTCTTTTTCAAATAAATATTTCTATTGAAATTTTCTTGCTAGAGCCAACATGGTCATCTTCCTGGCCACTGACATCCAATCATGCAAACATGCTTTACACAAGCGACGACAAAAGCAACATTCCCTCAGTCTACACCGAAACTTCAGACATTTTGTCTCCAAAGAAACGTCATGTCATTCAGGATGTCACCGGCCAGGTGGTTCTTCTAGATGTCATATTTTTTATGCAAGTCATTCTCATGATCATCGAATCCATTTTTGAAAAAAATATTACAAAGTTCACAGCGATAATTTTTGGTTCCTCAGCTGTTCAACGAGCCCAACGATGCTACTGCCAAGTTTTCCTCATATCCGCTACCATCATCATTCTCTTGTCAACATTAACTCTGTCCCTGCATTTATTTACCGAGCACACACCTTGCCTCATAGTATGTCACGCACGATCTGCTCAAGGCTTCCAAAACGTATATGTTTCATAGCCAGACGTCGCTTTATATTTTGTGCTGATGTGTTTGACCAGGGATTTGGGGAGGGGGTATGGGAGTGTCGGAAGCCCCGTCGGGCAGAGCTCTCTGCTGGTGGAGCAAGAGATGGGGCAGGCTAACATAGCGAGAGACTGAAAGTGGCAGCTTCATATGACGAATCGTCCTAGTCATTTTCGCAGGTCCAAGGTCTTGAAAAGGCAGCGAATGGTGGCAAAGTCACGTAATGCTAGAGACAGGTAGTAGAAGAAAGGAAGTTGCTGCAATCCAAGTATATGCACGGTGTTGATGAATACCGTGCTTTCGGAACCAATTTAATGCATCAACCATCTTTGACATAGAGTTTCCCAATGGTGTTACCATCCCAATGGTGGTATCATAGGGTTTCCCAATGGTGCTACCATAGAGTTTCCCAATGGTGGTACAATAGGGTTTCCCAATGGTTGTACCATAGAGCTCCCAATCGTCATACCGTAGAGTTTCCCAAAAGGGGGACCATAGAGTTTCCCAATGGTGGTACCATAGAGTTTCCCGATGGAGATACCATCTTTCTTTTCATTCCATTGCAACCTTTAAAATTATATGTACGAATAAATAGAGCAAAGGTATTGAGAAATTGGGATCTCAATTTTGTGATAGGATCCGAGACGTTGATGCAAGAAACTTCTGAAATGCATTGTCTACGCCGCGCATAGATCATCTGTCGCTCTTGCTCGGCTGGTAATGCCATCAGCTGATCTCAGTGATGGTCAGGTTGGCACGAACCAACTGAGAGCATTCATTTACATGTGCTTATTCCAATGCATAAAACTTTTTCAACCAATTCTGTTATTTTTATATACACTCGTGCACCTACTTTCAGCACGCATCTTGCCAGGTGCCTTCACCTACCCTCTGTGGTGCCCACGTTTACCTACTCCTTTCCGCCTTCTCCAGGTGCCGGTCTGGGTGGCATGGCGAGCTGTGTGGCCAGTGTATGCCGCACCCCAGCTGCGTGAATGGATACTGTGACGGGGAGCCATGGAAGTGCGAGTGTCACCTCAACTGGGGAGGAATCCTGTGCGACAAAGGTGAGGGGAGAGGAGGGCACCTCA
>SDVV010034793.1:0-11133 GCA_016164225.1 Gammarus roeselii
TATATATATATAGTTTCATTTTATTAGAAACAATTACAGAGTACTTTGCGTGTGGTATTTAATGTCTTTAATATCAATATTCCGCACATATTTTGGTTGCAAGAATTTTTATTCCTGGATATGTTTACGACGAATGTTTCGACTTTGGTATCATTTTTTCGTAATTCGTTGTTGTAGAAACGTTGGATAATCTTTTTAACGAGCGTATTTCGGCATAGATGGTACGCAAAGTAAAGACAGCAAGCTCCGCAAACCAAGAATTGATTACTTGAATTAGTTTGTGTGGTATGAGTGATATATTTGCATTCGTTTTGTAATACGAAACTATATTTCCACCTTAGATTATTAGATTAAACCCAATCGAATCGAAAAAGTAGTGTATACATTTTTTTTCAATATGAGGATCCAATGTCCCATCTTATTAGGGTCGCTTGCGCTGTTCACAATCATGTATCCGTCTATGAGATGCATGGGCATTTTGTTTTCGGCAAAGCATCCTATTTATCTCTGTTTCATAAGTGGATCGCTCCTTGATATTTTATCAATTTGGTTACTATCCATGGTTATTGTAGATGGTTGGAGAACACCCTCCTTGCTGAATTTATTTGGATGAACCCGAGTGTATAACCTACCAGTAATAAGATCTTATTTGGAGTGGGCGCAAACTCACAATTTACTGTTATACGAATGTTTGCTCTTTTTTCCTGGTTGATCACATCTTTCGAGTCCGTCGGTCTTTTATTTAAATCAAATATACTTCTTCCTGCCGGGAAATTTTGTTTTGTGATGATATGAAAGCTGTTACGCATTCCTAGAGCTGAAAGTGTTTGATAGCAAACTTGAGCGCACTCTCTGGGAAACGATGATCTAATGTTGGGAACGCAGTTTCCGTTCACCACACGCAAGGTGTGGTTGCGATCTTATGCCCCGTTATTTGCAGCTTGATCAATGAGAAACAGGGCTAATTTATGTGGAACAAGCCCGTTAGAGGAGGAATCAATTGAAATGGAATTTTGACCGGTAGGAAACACGATTGTTTTGACAATGGGCATATCGAATATGTATTCAATCATGTCATTGTTTTTTGTGAATGCTTTATTTAGAGCAAGCAGTGCTGTTGGGTATGGAATAACCTCATTGCACCATAATTTGTACGAGTCTACTTCATAGATGTATTGTTCATTATCGTGCGATAGAAAAACTGTACTTGGTTTTGCCAGCTCCAAACGTATACTTACGCTGACTTTGTCCAATAAATAACTGTTGCTCCTTGATACATCAAAGCTTAGAGGTCTCATCAAATGTATAAAATGACGTGTTTTTTTTTTAATCCATTTCTCTTGAACGTTTAGATTAGCAAAATTCGCCGCAACGATGGTGTCTGGAATCGGTATTTGAAGTGATTTGAACATCATATTCAACCCTTTATTGTTTAGATTGGAACTTTTCATCGATGTATATGCGTGGAGATTATTTAATAAGCCTGTATAACAGCTCCCTTCAAACTGCAAACCATTTAGGAACAGAGAATGACTCTGGAACATACGATGGAAGAATCCGTAAACGAGTGTAACATTTGCACCGGTTGCCAATGCTGAGCCATCAGCATTCCTAACACGGATTTTCGCTTCTGCAGTTAACAAACTCAAATCAAGCATTTCATTATCGGAGCCTGGAATATGGAATTCGATAAAGGAATCTGTAATTCTAGCATCATACAGGCTGCTGTTTGTACTTAGCTTGATTCAAGTAAATATTTCTTGTTGATTAAGGGGAACATATCAAACAAACATATTAAAATAGTTTTCCGTTCGAGCTTTCAGTCCCGTCATGTTTAGAAATGATCCGCCAAGCATGTTGTCTGTATAGATACTGGCTTGAAACTGACGCTCACGGTATTTGAACGGTGGTATTTATTAGTATTACACAGGTGGATGACACGTCTTCTTTTTTTTGTACGTGCTTCTTTGATTTAAGTTTTTTCGTAACGTTCCCTTTTTTCTTCCTGCCTACCAATGCTTTCTTCACAACATTCTTGAGTGCTGCGGTCCCATTTTCCTTGGTTGATTTTCGCATATCTTTTCTTTCATAGTAGTCGTGTGACATGTTTCTCGCCCTTTCGGCTGCTGCAGGCAGTACATTTTTCGCAGATAGGGTAGTGTCCGTATTAAAAGACTGGCTAAGGTTGAAAAGAAGCCGCTTTCCCTCTGGCAAGATATCGGGCTTGTGAACCGGTCAATATCATGCAAACCTCCACCGCGAATCATGTCACGTTTCGCGAATAAAGCTTCGTATTGTTTGTACTACGGATAAGCATATACAACCCTCATGATTGCTGGTTACCAAATGACCTTAATTATTCCCAGCGTTACATTTATATGGCTCCAGCTTATTTTAATATGTAATACGCATAGACTTGGTCCGCCATCCTTGAAAGGGATGGTGTCGCCAACACCATCTCGTAGATCGATGGAAATGCAATCAATATAGCTACGTTGTAATTTTTTATATTAGATAAGTGCACGGGTAAACGAATAAAATTGATTAACAGGAATAACGTCGAGAATAAACCCGCTTGTCACCCATAAAACTGCGTGAAATTATATCCGAGTAGATATTTATCTATCGTACATTTTCGTTGATACAGGACACTTTTTTGCTTACGGCGCTCACACCGACATAATATTTGCATCCCGTTCCGCCCATTAAATCAGCCGATCTCTCTCCAACAAGGTACGAATTCCCTGTAGCTCCAGCATATTCGAATTGTCTCATGTTTTGTACAGTAACGGCGTGGAACTGTATCCATTGTGTAGCCGTATAATATTCAAACAATTTTCCTTCACCTCTAATGATTCGCTTCCTTAGCAGGATTTTCTGACATTGATTTTCAATTCGAATATGAGTTCTTCCAATGTATTGCCTGGTATATTTTTGCTAGGAACAAATACAGCTTTTTCATGGCCTACTCGTTCGTCTTTTTCATTGTAATAAGCTGTGCACAACCTAATGGTACACTGTTCATCGTGTTTTTTAATCTTGTACCAGTCATTATAGATTATTTTTACAAGTCCGACGCTCCACACTCCCTGTAGATGTATTCTAGGATACATATTGTTCGTGAAGGTGGACGATGTGTTGTTTTGGTGCAATTGACTGTTTCTCAGCGATGAGACATAAACGTAAAAGTCGTCTGGTTCCTGCATCCTGCACTGGATCATACGTCATCTGACAACAAACCGCATGTAGACAACAATGTATACTTTGACTTGATAATGAAACACGTGTGCAAGTTTAAATATAAATATCATAGTTTTCATGGGTGCATATTTACAGCAGCATCTTAGGACTAAATTCACAGAATGAATCCTGAGCTCTTAGACGTGCCTTCATCGCGACTATATGCGCCTAACACAACCTCGCCGGGCTTACGTTTCTTCCAGGTTAAGTTGATGTTGACATCCTCAATCTCATCGAGATATCGCTTTCTGTTCTTAAATACAGGAGGCTTAACGTCACTTGTTTGTTTGGGGATGTCTGGATGGCAATAGGCGAGTTGTGCACCCGTCGATATAGTATCGTTTATTTTCAAATTTGCTAAGTCAATTTTTGACCGTGCGTACAGTTTGGAGCTGAAATGCACGAGCACGAATGTTATGTAATGTTTCGAAGTGTGTATTAAATTTATGGTTGTGAATATATCTGTATTGTTCATGTTTGATTTTTTGCTTGTGTCTGGCAATTGATGCATTTTGCAGCCAATTTTGTAGCATCAGATTCCAGAAGCAAACTGTAGCACTTAAGTTGAGGACAGACAACATCTGCTGGATAGTCGTTGGCTGTTTCGCTTTTTAGTTGTCCAAGTTGTCCTTTCTTTGTCTCATCGTTCAAGGGATGATTTTAGGGATCGTTGAAAATGTCCACGTGTGTCGCGAGGGTAGGTTTAACGAGTTCAGTTTCAATGTCGTCCACACCCTTGAACTGAAGCAGCAACGAATCAGATTCGGAATAGATGAGGGAGACGGTATCGACATAGTGGGGGTTTCAGAGTATCGTAGAAGCAGCTGTACACGTTTGCTATTTGCTTTGGCTTTCTCAAGCACGTGGAATCCAACTTGGAGTGGATGGACCATTCGCACGTTTTTTCTGCTTGAGGATCATGATGACGGTTTCTGGGCCGATGGGGAAGCAGTTTTGAAGTAATGGATTTGCTGCATGCTTGCGGAATTCGTTGACTACACACAACCTTTGCCTCTAGACTTATTTTCTCCGCGTTAAACAGAAACTTCCCATAGCATGCATTGCTAAGCATTTTATAGAGGAACTTTTCGAATGAGTTAGTCGATTGCTGACGATTTTGGATATTTTTCATAATAACTTCTTTCATCATGGCTTCCTGTTAATTTCTAAAAACTCGATGAATCTGGTTCACTTCCAGTCCTTGCCTGAGGAGCACTTGAAGTAGTTCCAGGGACACGAGGAAGTCTGTCTGCGGCAAATTACTAGCAATCAGTTTTCGTTCTGCCCGTTTCCTGTTTTTGAGGTGATCTGACCCATCCGAGATATTTTTCTTGAAAGGTGACACATCATTCAAGCTGACCTCTTCATGGTGTAGCAGCAGAGGCAATTCATCTGTTTTTCGAGAAACTTCCGTGCTAACTTTGGCATCAATGCAGACAATGCAGGTGTAGTCACCTGTACAGTCAATGTTCACAAGGTCAAATGCTTCAGTTTCTTCCGGTGTGATCTCTTGAATTTCGCCGACTATAAGGTGGTTTATCATTGTCCAGGAGTATAAACTGTTAAAATCGACCAGTATTGCTGATGACACTGTTTTCAAGATCAAAGTCTGCTCAGCGCGAATTGTTTAGCTCGGTTAGACCTTTCGTCAACGTTTCAAATCAGCCTCTAGTGTTCATGATGATTAATTGTATTAAATCAATGTTTTTGAGCAGCTTCAGCTTCATCTTGCCTTGGTAGAGGGAAGCTTGCATTACAAAGCCGAGTACGCTCACAAAATGGACGGGGTCAAGGGTATAGTCACGTGTCATGGTGCATCTGAACAGCTTGTCGATTAACAGGTAGATAATCATATAGTCACGCAATGTCTTGCAGTTGGCTGCTTGCCACATTTCGAACACTTGAGCGTAATCCAAGTCCGATATTCCTTTGCCTCGAAGTTGACTATAAAAGTATTCTTGGGATGGGATCTCTGTTTGGTCCAGCACAGAATCAGATGTGATGGCTTCGTAGCAGAAATGATCTTTACGACTAGCGAGTTCTAGAACCCTGTAACTATAGCTGAGCTGAGCGAGGTGAGATTTCAGGAGCGGCATGTCATGGCCACTGTCGTCGAGATTGGTAGCAAGAGTGTCTAAACTTCAGTTGAGGAAGACGAATTAGTCTGTGAACTTGACGCCGTACTTGCATCTGTCATCGTTTAGATTAAGGGTAATGCTGAACATCTTATCCGATTGCTTTGGTAACACGCGAATGTTGAAGAAGTTTTGCACGTCCCGACCGCGCAATATGAAGCGCATGTCGTAGGCAGAGGCATTGTGAGCTATATATGGCATGTAGCGCATTTTTTCGGTGATCTTAAAGCTGCATTCCATACTAATGGCGGCCAAGTAGTTTGATGTTATCACCTCCCCATGGGGAGATACGACCCCTTCGATGAAGTGATCGTGATGCCTGCATTTTGTTTTCACCTCAGTCCGAACATGTCGCTACAACATTCGCATGTATTGCTTTCGCAATATTTCTTCACATCTTCTTTTGACAGGACGGATTTGGGGAATAAGGGTAACCTCCTCATCTAGTCGTTGTATTCTAACAATAGATTCTTGAGCAGCTCCGTCTCCATCTCTTCAAGCGGAACCGAAGTCGAGTCCACCACTTTGTGTGCAAAAATTTTCCCGTCTTTATCCACCAATACAAAACTAAACGAATATAACTTGTGATTACTCACTACATTTTTTTCTTTCTTCGCATGGAACATGTATTGATTCACAATCATATTACGCAAAAACAGATGGTTTCATTGTTGCTTGCATGGCCGAAAACTGGTAAAACTCCCTTCTTTGGGTATGATTATGTTTTGCAGGCCAGTTGTCGATGAACACAACTTCACATGATCAGTCACGTTGCTCTCATCCATCCCCTGAAGGCAGTAGAAGCAGAAGAATGTACTGCTAGATATCACTTCTTTGAATGTGTTCATAAATGTAGAGAAACAGGGGATAAGTGCCAGATGATTGGCCTCTAAGATCTGTACCATGTGTACAGTCCTTTCTTCGCTGGCCTCTATGCTGACTCTGTAAATGATGACTAGCCCGAAAACTTTTGCCTCCTCGACGAGTTGATATAGCCTTGCGTTGACCTCACATGCTTTCTCAAACTAAAGAAAGTCGTCCAATGCCACAGGGGGATTCAAGCTCGGGAACTTGAAGTAGGTGTCCTTGAATGGCAAATATGTATGCTCCGATTTCTGCATTTTTCTTGACATGTTTGTATTCTCACGCAAATGAAAGTGGGCAATGAGACTGGTCAATGCACAATTATTGTTATTCGCGTTGACGTTAATAATGTGGTGCCTCCCTGGACATTTCGTGGGGCAAGGAACATATTACCTCAGTCGTTTTGACGCTGTAATTCCAGTCTGGTAGAACCATGGGTCGACATTGCTTACAGATAGAATGGACCATCCACTGGCCTCCATCATCTCATCTTCTAATCGGACCTGCAGATCAAGTCCAAGATAGGAAATAAGTTCATCGAGGATGGTATTTTTTGTCAGATGGATAGCTCTTGTTGATAAATTCCAGTCCTTACTATCCCTGGACCCGTTCCCAAGTAATTTAGTAATGTATATAGACACACCACCTTGTTATTTCTGGAACTGGCCTAATTTAAGCGTTGTGCATGACACGAGTTCCTCTGTTCCTCCAGTGAACAATTTAGTCTGGCTCATTTTTCTATGTATTCATGTTCATGTATTCAGTACGTGGAACGAACTTGCTCATTTTCAGGTTGTCGCGTATAAACCCGTCTTCATTCACGAGGAAAAATAATGGCTCACGTGATGGGGCATCCAACTCTGGGGCATCCAACGCTGGGGCATCCAACGCTGGGGCATCCAAAGCTGCGGCGTGACTGACAGCATCTCAACAGTAGGCTGAGCGGCGGGCGGTGGGCTTACGGCGGGCGGTGGGCTTACGGCGGGCGGTGGGCTTACGGCGGGTGGGTGGGCGATAGGAGGTAGGGCAACAGGCACTGTAGGCACAGGGAGAGGTGTCATTTTGCTGCATATCTTGGTTGCTCAAAGTTCCTGGTCCTCGATTGTTATTCAACAATGGCGTTTGATCCATTTTATAAGAAGAAGAAGAACAAACAAACTAGGGATCGTCTAACACAGTTGTTGAAAGATATCAATACCTTAAAATTGTAAATTGACATGATGCAACTAGAAACACGTACCTCACCAGCAAAATACTCAATACAATGCTAGTGATGAAACATTTACCGTTTTATGTTCCAGCGTATGTCAACACTACAACAATGCGAGCAACACTGCCAGACCATCCTACTTGTTTACCATCCTATGCCAAGCGGTTAATTGGGGATCAGGGGTGGAGGGCCAAAGTTTAAGAAGTAGGAGCGGCAAGGGACAGAACACACACCCATCACTCCCTAAATCGTCTCGACCGTCACCGTGGCCCACTCCTAGCCCCGACCAAAGTCCTTCTCTGGATAATCTCTGCCCCATCTCCATCTTCAAAACTCTGACCAGTTTCCATTATTCAAGATGAAGGTATTCAGAAATGGTGAGACTATTGTGTTTAACAGCAAAAGCCTCAAAAGATTCTCCTTCGTTGAAGGGATTGCATTTGTATCAGCCACTATCACGACTTTTAAAGTAATCCTCCAAATCGTTAAAATGAAGCAACCTGCTTCTCTCCTTATACACCAGGACTCATCCAGTGTAGACCTGCTTATCAACGCAGAAGGCGCCTCTCTGATGTTTCTGAATCAGAAATTGCGATATCATCGGTGCCCTGTGATTCTTCGTACAGATTTTATGGCTCCCTTCATATCTCAAGAATATACAATGATTGGGATGATCGAAGATCCCTCATACATTACAGCGGAAACACGAGGACAGAAACGCACCTTTGAACAAGCCGAGCGAGAGAGTAAGCCCTGGCCCAAAGTATGAGATGCTTACGAGAAAATTCAATACTGAATCCCAAGACCTCAAGCCCCTAATGGTGGATGACGCTGACAAGTCGTTCTACGCACCCCCGCAATACACCTTTGCCTCCTCTATGCCTGGGGAGGACGTGGCGGTAGGCCCCATTCGACCATTCTAAGCCTCTATACTCTTATGTTTATAAACTGATCATATTTTTACAGATAAATGTATCGATTTTTTGAATAAAAATCATAAATATATATATTTGTTTGAACCTTTCTATCACAAGATGTCCACACCTTGAAATGGGAGATGAGTTGATGCCTGATCTTCCTGAGCTTGACTGCATGACTGAGCCTGTTGACCATATGGATGGTGTGTTATACTGAGGCTGATAATACTGCGGGTAATTCAGAGGTTGATACTGTTGTGGGTTATACAAAGGCTGATACTGGTGTGGGTAACACTGATAACAGTAACAAGATGGAGGGCAATACTGTTGGAAGTAATACTGAGGTTGATAAGGATGTAGGTATTTTCCCTTTCCCTTTCAAAAATTTTGAAAATCTCAAGAGCAGTACTATTTAGCTCCTCATCTAACAGACAGTCATCCTCCACCTGATTGATATTGACCCTCACGGGTTCCACCACGGGGATGTGACCACCTCGAAAGACCACTGAGTCCTCCATGTGCTGATCATGCATCCATACATCAGCCTTCATACTAAAGATCTGCACGCTGTCATCGTCGGTAAGTTCACCTGCCATATGGAAAGGTTGTTTATAGTAATACCTAAATTTAAATTAACTACCGCCATGCGCAAATGGACCCCATCATTATCTCTACAGGTAAGATAATATTGGGCAGGGGTTACAGAATCGGGGATTTACTCCTCAAAGAGGTTCTTCCCATCAACCCCCCAGCCGGTTATTGGGGCGTTATGCGTTATTGCCCAAACTAGCTCCTGCAGCCCTGATTTGGTTAGAAACCGGAGGAAGCCGGTATTGTTTTCAATTTTTTACATTTTTATTCAAACTCTCGCTATGATGAGAACTTGAGGGTTGTGATGGTCCTGCAGTAGAGGGCTTTTTTCTTTCCACTGACACCATGCCTGTTCGTCCTAATGCTGAAGCCTGGTCCACAGCGGTAGAGGCTATGCCACGCGACAAAGAAGTTGCTCCGTTGGAGCCGCGCACCTGTGATTGGTCTACGCTAGCAGCAAGGAGTGCAGGTGGATTTGCGGTTATACCACGATCGGACTGAACCGTGAGTGATTTTGTGCTCTGGCTGCCCAGTCGCGAGCATAGATGACTGGCATTGCACCATGCTAGTACTGGGCGAATGCATCCCTGCCTCGTTACAGGTAAACGCTGTAGCGATGGCCATGCCTTCAACAGGTACTGGATACCATAGCTCTGCAGTGCCTGGGTGGTCTGAATCAGGGAGAATTGCGCTGCTCGCTGGGTCTGATGCGATGAGGAGTACGCTGCCTCCTCGATCGGATGCAGGTGCGATGCCTTGGGAGAGAAAGTCAAAGAAGATTGCCAATAATAGCATGATCTGTGTAGAAAAAGTTAGTTTGTCAATGATTGCAGATACACTGAAGCCTACATTCAAGCTTATACTGCTTTACTCAAATCAATGATACATACCTTCTAAATCTCCATGAGAAGTTGCTTGATCGTTCATATCTGGTTAATTGACTTCGTCCGAGGCGAGTGAACTGTTCGATAATCTGCTGGGTAGAGATGACGTCAGATGCTTCGGTAACTGAACAGTTTTCCAGTATGGCAAGCAGGGCGCCTAAACCGGTTATGTTGCTCAGGGATGCATGGTCCCCATCCATGTCAGCATGGTCTGTTGAGAATAAATGGTACAGTGAGTAGAATACCAATAGCAGCTAGATCTGTCGAGGGAATAGTCAGTTTGCTAATGATCGCAGATACATTGAAGACTACACTGAAGCCTATACATAAATCAATGAAATAATACGCACCGTTTACAGTAGACAGCTGATGCCCGAGGTGCGCCGCCGGAACCGTTTCCTCGACAAGGCCTCCCTGTTCCCCAGCGATTGACACGGAGAAATCAGCGACCAATTGTTGGTCGATTTTTACACTATCGGACATGGATAGATCGGCAGGGGTTGTAAAGGTGAAAACTCTGCAAAGGAAAGACAAAGTATATAAATAGAGATTCAATTCTCCGGCATCCGTGCGAAGGAGAGAACTTAAATGAATGAAGGCTTCTTCGTGTTATAGCTTAGTCTATCGACGTCTGTGGGTAAGAATGGAGACAATAACTTATGATGATGTCAATATTTTTCACAAACCTGCTAGGCTGTTTGTGCCAGGATATTCAGGAAGCGGAAAGTACTGTTTGGAAGCTAAAGTGATTAATAAGTACTAAGATCAATTCAACCAAGTGGTCATTTCATGAGCGAATTATTTTCCTGTGCAGTCACATGCAAAAATTTGGTTTCGTATGGGTGAAGTAGTAAATCTGAAGGTAATTTATTATCTACATATGACGGCTTGATGTTATCCAGCGAGAGTCTAAAGATCATTTCGAATGGGTTTTGCAGAGGTCGGCACTCAAACGTAAACTCTATTTACCTCAATCAATCGATATTTCACGCAAATCCGTTTCACGAACAATTGCACTGAATACGACTCATTTTGTGATTCTAAGGTTGCGTGATTCGAATCATCTACGTTATTTTGGCAAGGCGTTCCTTGCACGTGATAAAATAGATGAATTTATAGATATTTGCCGAAAACTCGTCGAACTAATCAAATATAGACACACAATGATTGACTTTAATCAGACAAGCGATAGGAAATTGCAAGTATGAACCAATATCGCCGGCCCTGTGTTTGAAAAAGCCTTAGTGTTATGAAATATAGAGCCTGCAAGATTTACGACTAATATTGGATTA
>SDVV010034794.1:0-11133 GCA_016164225.1 Gammarus roeselii
ATATAATGTTTTGGAATCACGTTCTGTTTCACTCCATCCCGCTGATCAACCATGAAATGCATTGGTCTGAATAAACCTCTAGGCATTGATGCCGCTTGTGTTTCCAGCCGGCTTAGCAGCCTCTATCTCACAACATTTTTACGAAAGCCGTCGACTCACCCGTTTATTTGATTAAAGACAGGAAGTCTTCTCTAGAATTTTCTTAAATTTACTGCCTGTCGTCGCCGATACTGAACGACTTCTTAGTTTTTTCTTCCCATAACTCACGGGAGAGAAGACAAGGACGACGGAAACAGTTCAGTCTTCATTGAACAAAAATATCCCCGGTACAGAAGTTACTCATCAAATATACAATGCGGAGGAAGATGTTAAATTCTTGTGCTTCAGGTACGAAGGAACATTTCCTGAAAAATAAATGTTGGGAAAGCATTTGTTTTCTATTGTTGTTCTGAATATCAAGATAATTGATTTCATTTTGAATTGATTTCTAAAGAAACAACTACTGAATTTATTTATACCGTGAGCTCGTAGGGATAAATTGTGTTCGATATTTATATTATTTCCGCATAATGACGAGCAGGAATTATTTATAACAGCTTGGAGGACGATTAGCTAGCGGGTTGGCCTCTCCTCGGGATAGACTTCCATTTTAAGCTGAAGGTTGAAGTTTCGAGCCTTCCTCACCCCAAGTGGGGAATTCTGGTATGGCTCTTAAATGTTCAAAGGCCAGTCCATAAACGTCGTGGGTAAATAAAGGCTATCAGGTGGCAGCAACGCTGTAAACCGTTATGCAAGCGAAGAATTTCCATAACATCCAAACAAAAATATTCCAAACCTAATAACATATATGCAACTACAAGGCCTGACGTATATTTACACGTTATAAATATAGTGGGGCTAACATTTAGAAGTCAAAAAACTTCTAGGGAGCATCGGATAATTTTGAATCCTTGTTTGTCAGGTGTACACTAGTAACTCGACATGGTAGGTAACGTTGAGATACGCCTCGACGACACGGAGAGCTACGGCCAGAACGGCCGCTGCATTCACTCCTCTTGTCCAGTGTTAACTGTGAAGACATTTGTCGACAACGGCTTGATCATGCTGGCACCCGCACTGTTGCCCTACTGATAGGTTAGAGTGGGACTGGCTCTTATGCCACAGCAGAGGGACAAAACCGTCCGACACAAATGCTTCTTTGACGGTGATAGGGTGACTGACACCTTACGCACCATCTTCACATGTAGTGTGGCTTGCCTTCCACTTGGTGTGGCTGGTGCTGGTGGGTATCCCATGCCAGCCAAAGGTCGCTCATGTTGGAATCCTCTCTGCTGCCTCGCGTCCAACTCATCCCTCTGACGACCTGCAGCACCCTGATCAATTGCCATCAGTGAGGTTCGTGGAGATTTCAATGGGAAAAGTGGGATCACTATACAACTGCCGTTTAAGGGTTACATGCTTGAAGGAAGATGCATTGATGAGTCGCATCTAGAACACAATTTCTCATGTAAGTCCCATACGACTCTTTTTTGTAAGTCTCATGTAAGTCCCATCAGCCATATTCGCACACCCATGCGAAGATGGCTGCCCTCAATATAAACATTTCCAAAAGGGTGAGGTCCCGGGAGTGTAGTGTGGTAGAACCGAGGTGGTAGACATGAGTATGTCACTCTCATAAACACAAACTCCAATTGTGTTTGATTGTTATTTGACGAGCTTCAAATTTCTGTTTTTTCATCTAAATGTGTAACAGTAACGCTATCGCTGTGTTTGTCTAACCATTCTTCTATTTGTACTGTATCGTTCTGTAAAGATCTGTTTTAGATCACAAATTTTTTGCCCAAACAATAGTTCTTTAACAATGTCCTCCATACAGTACCAAATTTTCGGGTCGCTGTAAGAGGCGCTAAAATCTTTTATAGCTAACGCCAAACCAGCCCATTTCATCGTCGTTACTCGTCATACCAGCCTCGAGTAGTTCCACCATCCGCTCTAAAGTACCATTTTTTCACAGCAGACATGCATATTATTTATTAGCCAGCGCAGTCACTTTCATATCCGCTTACTATCATATCAGCAACAAGTTGCTCCACTGACCGAACTAAGGCTGGTTAACGGGACAAACGTACGTATTATTCTAGGGTACGCAATGCTGAAGGATTTTTACCATAAATGACGGTGTTCGGTTATGACTGTGAGCTGGATCTTTTTTATCGCTAAAGCTGAGCTCCCAAATTTTTGACTTACAATCGATCGCTCATGAAATTAAATCGTCCAGGCGCCTGGCAGTCAAGAAAATCTCAGTGAACACATTTCCTCTTTTGTAGCCTGAGCAACGGTTTTCTGTTGTTGTTGATAACATTTTAAAAATATTATTTCCAAATAGCTTGTGTCAGTAGAGAACCCTGCATTGCCGCCCCAAGTTTTAATTTAACTATTTCAATTGCTAGATTGTAGAATGCAATAATTTACAAGGATATCTGTGAAAACATAGGTCGGAGCCCCAGCTGACTTATTCACGTTGATGATGCAAAAGAAAAAGAAAATTAAAACCTCAACCTTTTATGAAGAGTTTGTATTAGAAATCAAAGAGTATATAATTGTATTCTGTCTTATTATGTGCAATAACGTGTACTACAATTATTGTATTGCATTTACTCATACTTTTTCTCAAGGGCCAATGTTTTAAAGCAATCTATGACAGAAGGTCGATTCACTGTGATCTATGCGATAATGACATGAACTCGAGTATAGCAGTGGGATACTTCATGCATTTTTAAACGGCTTGTTCAGGGGCATTGAATTACTTGTTTCTCAGTTGAAGTGAACATTCGTTAGAGATACGGAGACAAAACGCATAGTAATCCTGCCGGGTACGGATTGATATATCTAATTAATCTGTTTTGACTAGAATACTTCACGAATGAGTCGAAATCAAAGATGAAATATTGATAAGTAGAGGGTTTGTTTGATGTTGTACAAATGACACTGTGGCTGCTCTATTTTGACATTTGTTGTCATTTCATCAACATAATGACTTTAAATAAATTTTGTAAGGAATATTATTATCAGTCGGGAATTTTAAAATAGCGATTAGTCCCCGTTTAGTTCCTATTCAGGATAGTAAATATAACACTCGTTTTTGAATCCGTATTCGCCCCATCCCCCGTTAGACACATCTTGTAGTTTTCCTCATTTCCACCGCTCCTTTTCACATTCTATTTCAGGCACGAACAAAACAGCATAATATTTATTTATACGCGGTTCAAAATAATACAACCGATTGCTTGCAAACTTAACACCTCTACCAGAAATGAAGGAAATTATATTAGTCAGACAACTAAAAAGGCCATACCCAACAGAGATTGTCTCGTTGATATTGGAGGTCACCAACTCTACTTTTCTGGGCAAAACCTGCAGAGTCGTCAGCGGCACAAAGAGTTCCAGTTAAGAAATAAACATATCAAGATGGGATGCCGAAATTTAAAAACATGGTGGTTTACAAATCTGATCTTCACCCAAACATTTTAAAGCCCCGCATGTGGAGTTTCTCTTTCAGTCTAAATATTCCAAAAGCCACACCGGCCTCTCTTAGAAGGGTTCTCCCAGGTATAAGCATATTGCCTTGCCTGCCCGGAAAAAAATCAAGCCAACCTTGACATCCGTCACATCCCCGGCATATCCAATTAGTGCCCTTTGAGGTCCTGATGACATTTATGGAAGCGAATCCCTCCACCGTCTATCCGAGTGCTGCATTCCAAACAGGTCTCTCTTTCCTGCCCGAAAATCCTTCGAAACGTCCGTGATTCGATTGCGCTCAGAAAAAGCAATAGTCTGGCAAAATCCCCTCATTCCCTGATGCCATGGAAACTATCCTGTGTTTAATTGGCGAAAAGTTCATGTTATTGAAATTTGTTCTTTTGTCTTAGGAGTCTGGTTCATTTCTCCACAAGAAATTCTACTCACTTGGAGTTGCATTAGTAGGAATTAATCGAAATTCAGCGACTTGTTACATCGGGAAAAATGAGTAACAGTTGATTTAATTTAATCTTCTAACGGTTTTTAAATACATCGCTAGAAAAAAAATATAGAATCTCCAAATTGTGTACATTAAAAAAAGTAAAAAAATTAGTTTAATTGTACAGTATAATACAATATTACGTGATTCAGAAGACTTAGAATAGACCATATTGTTCACAATTATTTTTCGGCAACCTTTCTGATATGCGCTGGTTATCTTGCAGACTGGCAAGACCCTTATTTTATCGGAGTTTTGCTTTATATTATTATTTGGCAAAATCAATTTATTCCCAACATTACACGACTAAATATATCTAACAATGAGGATACATTTGTTAGGAAACGGGGGGGTTGTCAGAAAAATATCTTAAAGTCGGACGTGACTAATATTTTTTCATCTCATTATGAGGGAAAATATTTTGATATCAGAGTAACAATGAAAAAGTTTTAACTGAACCATCGCCGACTATATGGATCTCTATTTACTCGCGGAAACAGTCGGAAGGGGACAGATTTAGTTACATCTTGGGGTTTTACAAAAAAGGATAGTTAAAATCTCCGATAATTATTGATAGTCTAAAATCCTATACCATTCAAATATCTCACATATTCAACACGTAATGAAAAACTTATGTTATCAATTGGCAACCAATGATAGGCGATGATAGTTTTTTAAATTATTTCTATCATGGGACTCATGTTTCATACGTGACCGAGCAGGGCTCATCAAATCATGATAACTCATTGTTTCACAATAGTTGACAAGCAATGGTATCAATGTCTATAAACATACATTGGCTACCAAAAACGTCAAAAGTCACTTCAAAGTTTTGCTTATCACAGAGCGTCCGTTTCCATCACAGCCGAAGGAGTTCGAAATAAAATTATTATATTTACCCAGTTCAAATAATACGTTATTCAATTTTACTTATATGAATTTCCAAAGTGTTTTTTCTTACACAACGGATTGTCTCAATCAGCCTGATGATGGACAACGGGAATTTTCAAATTGCAATTTATGTAACTGTAGTCAAATTTACCCTATCTTTAGCATTATTGTGCATAACGTTCTCTGTTCAATATCGGTAGTGTCATAATACACAGCTAAATTTTATTCAAGGAACTCTTTAAAAAAAAATAGGCAGGCCTATCAAAGACAATTCACCAGCTCTCCTCTCCACAAACTGTTTCACTATAAATTATCGCAAATGCGATAGTTTTTAGTTATCAACTACACAGCGGATAGAGAAACATTGCTCGATACAGGCTGTTCTTTCATCAAATTATTACGCAAGCACCGGAATAGCTGCAGTAGCGTCACCGAGAATCAATCACAGAAGAGTTTCCATACGCCCGAGTCCAGGAGGTTCGTTTTACCTTTGAAATGCCGAAACACATTCGGGGAAAAAATAAACACGGGAGTTATTGAGGAGTGTTGAAGAGCCGTGAATCGCTTGCGTGACAAAACAATTTGGAGTCAGCCTAAACTTGACAATAAATTCAGGTTCAATTATCTTATTCGTTATCTAATAGAAAGCACGTGAATGCTTTCTTGAACATATTTTCTACCCAAGCGCCGCATTGCCTGGACATTTTTTTTAACCAAACAGCACACTTAAACGTGGGAGTTTTATGACTGTTTTTTTTTATTTGTGGTTAAACGTATATATTTCATGTGTCATGAACTGCTACTTGATCCTTGACTTGTTATCAGCCTCAGAAACTGTGCCTGACCAGAAACTTGCGGAGAAGCAGCAGGTCCTTTGACCCTGTCATCAAGCAGATATTTATGCAGTGTTAAACAAAACAACGAAGCCGAAATGTATGCATTGTTTGGGCAGGTGCATCTCCAACGTCGTTCGCTATCTTTGACAAAACCAAGATGTCAAGAGTTATGAAGTTTTTGTGCAGATGAAGCCCCAAAGTCACTTCCTTCATTCGCCTAATCCTGTACAAAGGGTCATGCATTCTTTTTGCTGGAGCAGTTTCAAACCCGGTTTCTGACTCTGACCAAACATTTAATCCAAGAATCCTGCCCTCCACCTTGCCGTCCCCTCCCTCTTCAATCTTGAGGTCGCTAGTGTATCATTCTTGCCGTACAACGAATTCTAATAGTTTAAGTTCGTAAATTATTGGTGAGCATGACAAGTATTGTGATTCATCGCTTGTGATGTCAGGGATGTGTGCCGTTAACATTCAGAAATTACCCCCTGAGGCAACACTGGTCTCCATTCCTTAGAAAAGACGTACTTGAGAAGGTTCAACGCAGAGCTACCAAACTCCTATTCTCGCTGCTGAATAAATCTTACAAAGACAGGCTTCGTGAACTCAATCTTTATTCGCTAGAGAAACGTCGAGTCAGAGGCGACATGATAGAAGTGTGGAAGAATATGGAAGGTAATAAAAAACATCGACCGAGCGAGCCTTTTCACTCTAGAAACAAACGGAGTGACTAGGAACAATGGATACAAAATCGTTGGGAAACGTTTCTCACTCGACATCACGCGCAAATTCTTCACGTATAGAGTTATCGAAGAATGGAACAAACTTCCAGCGGAGGTTGTAAACAGCAATACAATCGAAACGTTTAGGTCGCGGCTCGAAAAGTTCTACAAAAATCGCCGACAAATAGCTAAACAGTTTCATCTCCCGTCGTTATAAAGGAAATAGAAATAGCACGCGAAGTTCTCTTAGAAGTTTTACTTCAAACTAATCCTCTTGATGACAAAAGGCAACCTAGTTTGGGCCAATAGGCCTCTTAGACGCTCAACTCCAGAACTAACACTCTTGCTACCAAAATGCAACCTAGTTTGGGCCAATAGGCCTGTTGGTGTCTTCCTTCACTTGTAAACACTTGTAAACACTGGTCCGTGCGTAAACATAGATACAACGATAGTTCGTGGTGCATACGCTGAAAAAAGTGCGATACAGCGTATAGCAACAAGTATCTGATGATGAACAAGTTATTGCTTTTTAGCGACCAAATGATCAATTTTTTTGTAGTTCTCGGGAATTCCATGAACTCTTATTGATATTAACACCGTTAATCAATCTCTGTTTGGCCATCCATTTGTATCTACTGTACTTAAAAGCTCACTGCCCCAGCATCACTGTTGCACCCTCCATAATTGTTGAAGTTGCCAGCGATGATAAGTCTGGAATGCCTGGACAGAGGTGCATGGGCATGGATGCTGTGTCGGGATGATGGGCAAGGATGCTACGGTAGAGATGATGAAACAGGGATTCTTCGGCAGAGATGTTGGAGCAAAGATAGTGGAGAAGTGATGCTGTCGCAGTGATTCTGGCGCTGTGATGCTGAAGCAGAGATGCTGAGTCAAGGTCCGTGGGAGTGATGCTGGATCAGGGATGTTGTTACGTGGTTGCTGGGACCGGATGGCCGGGACATTGATGATGGGACAGTGATGCTGCAAAGCAGGGCTGGGTCATCAGTGGATTACCATTGTTACAGTAACTGATTGACGTATGATGACGGTCTGGCAATCATTGATTTCTCATCGTCGTTTCTTTGCTTGTTGTTGTCCACCCACGTTACATGTGATCTCAGAGCAACATATTTAACATCATGGCATATCATAGATCAATTGTAACGAGTGTGTGTTCCCGTCCTCTTCTCGTAACAACAATAATTTTAGATAATACGATCTCATAATTAGAAAGAAGTATTACATATATTTACAAATATAATAATTAATAACAACGGTAAATTTCCCGTTTACTACATCATCACCAAGTTACACACTCGTGACGTAATCAATCTATTAGGAAACTGCGGAAACTGCGTCACTACTCATCAATAAAATCCTTTGCACGTTGTCCGAGGGTCCTAAATTACTCACTGACAGGAGCTCCCCAGTGCTGGTTTATGGACTCACATCCGTCATACACCTCCCTGAGTGATCACACTACCTTCGTATGATCCTGGTGGAGCTCGTGATTTGTATCCTCCAGAATGTTTTGTTTCACAAATCCCTTGAATAGGTATGATTGTTGAATGTACTGGGAATAATCCATTGCTTTTCTCACTTATAGTTTTCATCGAATTAGATTTATACAAATACTGTCTTTATTCATTTCGTATATACAAAATATTTTTTTACGCACAATAAAATTTCGATACCTCGTGCACATGATTTGTATGTGTTCATGCTTGTCATTGATACCGTCACAAGACTTTTTTATACCTGTTCTGTTTTGTGACGGTTTGTTTGAACAGATATCCCATACATTGTTAACATATTATGGAGCAAACGAGCTTTTATCGAAACGTGAATTATTGCGTTCAAGCTACTACACAGTACGGAAAGCTTAGTGGTGTTCTAAATGCAAGCAAAGAAACAAATTGAAAGTTTTAATAAGTGTTACTTCAAAATTCAATCTGAATTGAATCCTGCACGATTCCTTGATAAGTTTAATTCATCCCTGACGATGATAATTGTGGTGCCACCTCATTGACGTGGGATGTCACGGAAGCAATAGTATTTTTGTGAGTTCATCTCTTTGACTTCAGAGGCTACGACTTCAATTACTTTTTGATGAGGGGGTCCACTTCTCCAGGATCTCACACTAACAAAAACATTTTTTGCATCTCCAAGAACTCATTGTTGTGACTTTGCACTGGACACCGACAGTTACTGTATAAGACGCTTCAGGTAGTTAAGACTGTTTTTAATACTTATATCGACGAGTCATAGTAGATGGATTCATTGTGGCTTAGATAGAAATCAAAATTAGAACATTTAGTTGGTGTTTCAATATTATTGGTGTGGTTCAATTTATCGTAACATGCAAATGGTATTTTCATGGATATCACCGAATACTTTGATGTGCCTAATAGTTTTAAGGCTCCCAGAGCAATAATGCCACCATATATATATATACATTGCTTGCTGATTGGTTCAGTTATTGGGCTAGGGATCGATACTTTGAGTGAGTGCTTGTCGCTCGTCGCTCCGCCCCACACTTCAGCTGCAAAACACGTTTCGTCGACTGCTTGTCTTTATGCAATTGTAATACCATATTCTCCTAATAGTCGGACATTCATCATCTGAATGTACCATATAATATGACAACAAATGTCATATTCCACTTATAAATAATATCAATAGGCATGAGAACGTCAGATATCATTAGTGGTTTAGGTAAGAAATATGAAAAAGTTTTCGTTTAGATAATTTGGGAAGTGGTTAAATACATATCCATAGCCAGGATAAAAATCCTGCATCCACTGCGGCCCTAAAAATGTTATGCTCAAAACGAATTAATTATTTTGGCCTCCCACGTTATTCCAATGAACCTGCAGTGGCCATCAACTAGTGTTTGTTTGGGGCTGCTGGCTTACCTGTAATATCCGAGCGGAATGGGACGATAGATGGCGCTGGGCCCTGTTATTGGTACTGGCAGGTGTGGCCTATAACTCCCCTGTAATTGCTCTGTTGTGCGGTCGTGCAGGGAATGACTTATAATACAATGCAGGCCCCATTTGTTGATGAATGTAGCACAGTGTTCATTCTGTTTGGATCTAAAAAATAGATTGGTCTCACGTTTAAATTATGTTTGTTGAAGCAGAGCTCTCTGATGAACTGCCCTAATAATAATAAAATATATCCTTTGGTTGCACATCTTATCACTGTATCTCATTTATTTAAATGTGTCTCGGTAGTTTTCTATGCCCTCAGAGAGCACCTCCACACTATGTAGTCCTTCAGACGATGCTGTCGACAGTGTTGGCGCTGGAAATGAGATATAGTTCAGGAGTTACTCATGTAGAGCTTATTTCAGTGAGGCGGAATACACGTATTGTTCATTTCGAATACACAGGATTGTGAAGGAAGAGCGAACTTTGCTATGGAAATCGTACCTGAAGATCGTTAGTAGGATGACAAAAGCCCCAGGAGTGAACAAACGACAGAATGATTGCTGAATAAACTTGCCAATATGATTTAACTGAAAGCAAGGTATGATATAAGTAGAAGAAAGAGAACATTACGGAGAAGATCTTATAATAGAAGTGCGTGAATCAAAAAGCAGATAGCACACCAAGTAAGTAGAAACGAGGATGAAGACGATTTCTTGTCGTTTCACTCGAACACTACGCTATTTTTTAAATATCGATCGACTTTCAATGTTACAGATACAGATACAGACACTAGGCCGCATCCCCCAGAAAGCGGGGTGGCCGACGGCAAGGAGCACCTCGCACCCTCACTCGCTCACACTCACACAACTTAGCCCTTTTGTGCTAAAGGGTCCGGCCGGTAGCCCCTCAACTTACACTCTGGGTCCCGAATGCACCGATGAACCGTCGTCAGCAGCAGGGCCCGACAGTTTTCACCGGTTTACCCCCGCCGCGTCCTTATGGCCGGGCCCCCCCCACCCACAGCGAGATGCCAAGGGCGGGAAAGCTCATCAGAGAAGCGTCAAAATCAACCATTAACAATCATTCTCCACTCACGCCTGTTCATTGCACGCTCTCTCGCCACCTCCACATTCATGTCTCTCCTTCCCAACGCCTGCTTCAGACCATCCATCCACCCAAACTTCGGTCAACCTCTAAGCCTGCGACCACTCGCCTCCTCATTCATCACCCTTTTCACCAATCTCCCTTCATCAATTCTCTCCATGTGCCGGAACCATCTCAGTACACGCGAATCCACTCTGTTCTCCGACTTCTTCACCATCCCTGTTCTGATTCGAACCACGTCGTTAGTGATCCGGTCTCTCAGCGTTACTCCAGCCATGCTCCTCAAACACTCCATCTCGAAAACATTCAACCTTCTTCTCTCCTCTGCTCTCACCCCCCAAGCCTCAGCTCCGTAGAGTACAGTTGGGACAACAACACCCTCATACAGCCCTCTCTTTGCTTCCATCCCCAACGTCCTACAGCTCATTACACTCTTTAGTGCACCCAACACTTTACATCCCTCCTTCACTCGCGCCTTCACTTCAGTTTCCACTAGTTCAGTTTTCTACACTTGGGAGCCCAGATACTTAAAACACTAAACTTCCTCCAAGAGCTCTCCATTTAGGGTGACACTAATTTTGCTCGCATCGACAGTCCTCGAGCATCTCATTACTTTACTCTTACCCACGTTC
>SDVV010034797.1:0-11132 GCA_016164225.1 Gammarus roeselii
TATTTTAAAAATAGTTGGGACTGTGTTGACGAATTTCGGGGAATTTGCAAATCCGCATTGTTGCGAAGATCATACATAGAATTATTTCTAATGAAAAAACTGTTATCAATGTAAGTTAAATGATTCAAAGCTTTGTAGACAAACACTGCAGCGGAAAAGTTAATGATTTGACTCAGTGGAAGGATGTTCCATTGACAAAAGAGAGGCAACGTGTGATCACGTCTGCTAGCATGCGATAGTGTTCTGATAACACGCTTTTGACTAAGAACAATAGGTCTTAAGTTTGTTTTGTAGGTAGACGCATACACATTAACAAATTACGTCAGAAAAGGATGAATAAGGCTATAGTACAAAGGCCTTTTAGCAGGAATGATAAGACAATTTCTAATTTTGTATAGGATGCCACATGATTTGGATAATTTCCCGGCAACAAATGCGACGTGATCTTTCCAGTTAAGTCTTTGATCAACGATAACACCGAGAAACTTTGTTTTTGCTACATATGCCACCTGTTGACCGTTCAATTCGACATGTGTGTTAGGAATAGGTATCATCCTCCTGGAAATTATCATGGCCTGCGTCTTGTCAACATTAAGCTTCAGTTTGTTGGATGTGAACCAGTTTGAAATGTGAACCAATTGATTATTCATGTTAGTAATAGTATCATTCAGGTTTTTCCCGGTCGAATAAACTGTAGTATCATCTGCAAAAAGTACAAAGGATAACCTGTTGCTAGTGTTTACAATGTCATTAATATATATAAGGAAGAGCAAAGGTCCCAGGATCGACCCTTGCGGAACCAAATGAAGGGTGCAAGGGTGGTGGTGTTAAACAGACCTAATGAATTGTGCAAGGGTGTTGTGTTAAACAGACCTAATGAAGGGTGCAGGGTGGTTGTGTTAAACAGACGTAATGAAGGGTGCAAGGGTGGTGGTGTTAAACAGACCTAATGAAAGGTGCAAGGGTGGTGGTGTTAAACGGACCTAATGAAGGGTGCAAGGGTGGTGATGTTAAACGGACCTAATGAAGGATGCAAGGGTGGTGGTGTTAAACAGGCCCAATGAAGGGTGCAACGGTGTTGGTGTTAAACAGACCTAATGAAGGGTGCAGGGTGGTTGTCTTAAACAAATCTAATGAAGGGTGCAGGGTGGTTGTGTTAAACAGACCTAATGAAGGATGGAACCGTGGTGGTGTTAAACAGGCCTAATGAAGGGTGCAAGGGTGGTGGAGTTAAACAGACCCAATGAAGGGATTTAAGGATTTAAAATTTATTTAGGTATAATGACCTGTTGACCGAATAACAGAAATATCAGAATACACAGATGATACGTACCATGTCTTCGTCAGCGTGAGCTGTTCTGAAGACAACATTTGCTACCTGGGTGAATTTAATATTAACTTAAAACTAGGGTTAAAGAGTAAGGACCAACCGATGGACATGTTGGAGGACATCCTCTACTCTCCACTTTTTAATATGTGGAGACAGATGCAAGCATTACATTTGACCATTAATTTCAAGATGTCGCTCGTACGTCACAGAAATCCGTGCTAAGGCGTTCGGACGAGTTCCTAATTTCTAAAGCAACTATGTGGCGCATGTTAACATTATGTGTAACATTTCTTTCATACAAAATGAAACGAGTGCAGAAAATTATTCAAAACGACTTCGAGAAGAAACAAATTTGCACCCGCATCTTCCATAGTTAGGTAACCTCAAACTCCTGATTTTTAGCATTCGATTGGTGCCAATGGAATTTGTGAACGATTGATTAAAAACCTTGTCAAAGAATGAAGAAAGTAATCACGCGGTAATGATTTCATAATGATTCTTTTCAAAGCAAACGTTTATATGAAGAAGTAGTGTTGTATGAAAGACGCGTCGTTCGGTAAGCAAAGTGCTCAAATTTATTTCTTCTATGCAAAAATTTATGTAGTGTTTGCACGTAATTTTTTATTGTCGAGTAAATAGTTGTGAACTGATCCAAAGATGAGGGCATGAGCGTGAATGCTTTCAAGCTAACCCAAAAAGAAGGTGTTTGGGTGCCGCCAGTTGGTACGTGTGTGTTAAAGGGGAAAGAATCAGCAGCTAACAACTTCCAGCCATACAACCATCTATCTTCGTTGGATGAAAGTACCCCGATTAAGGAACGAACTAAAAAGAATAAATCAATCTATGAACGAACACCGCAATTATACCGACTTAAAACAGCTAATTCTGTCTTCGCCGCCTCAAGTATTGCAATCTCTTGTGGTTCTGCTGCTTGTTAGCTAGACGGGGGAATGGATTTGTGTCATTTGGCTTCACTGTATCTCCGCCGTAGCACCACCGTATCTCCGTCGCAGCACCACCGTATCTCCGCCGTAGCACCACCTTATCTCCGCCGTAGCACCACTGTAGCTCCACCACAACTCTATGGTAAATTAGGGCTGCTCCGAGCATCTTTAAGTTTCGGTGAACTTTACTGCAAAAAATACCGTTGAAATATTAGTAGAAACATCGAACACGTTAGAGTATTGCCTTCGCAGGTGACCTTTAACACGAGAATACCTTCGATTGGTCAGCATAAGTCTGTATGGTTACAGCAACAGATGTAAGCTAAGGTGACCGGGTTAGACCGTAGGAGAATCCAGTCCCTGTAATCGTCTTAGATAAATTTCCGTGTTAGAGTATAACTCCCCTGGCAAGCTCTGCTTCTTGAACGATCTGAGCATAGTTTCGTTTGGCTGCATGAGCTAGATATCGCTTTAGATCAAAGTGTAACTTGGCAGATTGTAGAGTGTTTGTTCCGCCAACTGTTGCATTACAGAACTAGGTAGGTGCCTCTATATTGGTCGGATATTTAAGCAGCTCTTTTCAACCTGGAATCAATAATTTTTTTATTTCATATCACCTGGATTTCTTTCGATTCGATCTTTTTATTTTGTTATTTGGTTTGTTCCTCACTGCATGGATGGATGACTTGCAAGTCTGTCGACATGTTAGAGCTTACGACCTTCTATTTTTTTAATTAAATAATAATTATAATAATTTAAACTTGCGGCGTCATCGACTTCAACTATCTTTGATTGTTTATGTCGAAACGATTGCTCGATCTGCAAATATATCTCCCTTGACATAAGTATGATTCTCGTCGATAATATTGTCAAGGTTCGCCTGCCGCAATAAGAGAGTTGTTCGGGTCCTTCGTCTGCTTGCGATCGTGAGGAGCGCCATCTCCTCTTGCAAGACTTTCTTCTCTATCAGGACGAACGCCTTCAGTGACGGATTCAGTAGTCCGTTGGCGGGAGGGTTGTACTTGCTGGTGAAGGAGGGGAACGGTGAAAAAAAGTCCCCCGATAGAGGTGATGGAGCACACAATACGTAGGTAAGACAAATGTGTCAATAAGAGTGCTCCAATGTAAGAGGCATCTGCAAGTTACGAAGAGTCAATCGCGTCAAGAATGGGAAAACACCAATAAAATTATTTGGAAACGATTACAACCCAATCAGAAACTCTCGTCGGACATATCGCCGTTATTGTTTGTAAAGGTTTGGCATAAACAATGAAACTTTATGGTCGGCACGTTACAGCTCTACCGACGATGAGCTTTCGTAGGCATTATCACCGACAATCGGCGATCTTGTAAAACCTTCATCGTCTAATTGGCCCTAATGATCTGTTTGCCAGAGCTGGAGTTATGTTCAGTCATAACAATATACATGACTGAAATATAAAGCTTCTTTTAACATCAATCACTTTAACCATATGAGGCGACCATATGCGTAGATAATATCAAACAGTGATCCTCATCCAATGGGAATATCGTATAGATGTCAAAAAGTTGCGGTTTTATCGTCCGCCTGAACGTTTTCGACACGTCGGGACACGTATTTAACGTCTATCAAAATATACTTGGATCGATGTTTCTATTTTATCTGAAAAACGCAATGTAAGTATTTACTCGATACCAATAACTTATATTTTGATATGATTAAGTGCGTATATTGGCCGGTCAGCCTAATGTAACCATCGTCGACATTTTGGACACAAACATTGAGGGGTCGAACGTCATCAATTTCTCCTAAACATTTCATGCCAAAGGCAATCGCGGGCGATGCCAAGGATAATTTCTGATTGGGGACCATGAGGTCGGGAAGATTCCCTATGGCGCCTCAAAGCGTGGAATTAAGGGAAGATCATCATGACCTTCCCTACCCATAAACAGTACTCGGGATTTCGATAATATAAGACAATATCCTCTCATACCGTCGCTGAAAACAATCAAAGTAAAAAGTCGATTGATATTAGCTTAAATATAAAGCTGTCGGAAGGAAGCGCTCAAATGTTCCCATTTTGCATTTTCATCCCTGAATATTGTTCTTGACCCTATGGATCACTATTACCGAGTATTGTCAACAGGGCCTATCACTTGCCATTGGCTCGCTCGGGCCAAGAGCAACGATCAAAGTAGCGCTAGGGAAATAAACATAATCAAATGGGAATCGAAACGCATGCTGAAAAATAAAAAAGTTTAAGTTCACCGGATATTAAATCTGTACATGATACGGTACAGAACTGCAGCCTGCACACGATACGTGACAGCACAGTAATCTGTACATGATACGGTACAGAACTGCAGCCTGCACACGATACGTGACAGCACAGTAATCTGTACATGATACGGTACAGAACTGCAGCCTGCACACGATACGTGACAGCACAGTAATCTGTACATGATACGGTACAGAACTGCAGCCTGCACACGATACGTGACAGCACAGTAATCTGTACATGATACGGTACAGAACTGCAGCCTGCACACGATACGTGACAGCACAGTAATCTGTACATGATACGGTACAGAACTGCAGCCTGCACACGATACGTGACAGCACAGTAATCTGTACATGATACGGTACAGAACTGCAGCCTGCACACGATACGTGACAGCACAGTAATCTGTTCATGATACGGTACAGAACTGCAGCCTGCACACGATACGTGACAGCACAGTAATCTGCACATGATACGAGCTTTTGTCACGAGCAAAGAATGAAATGTCATAACATTTTCGAGGAATTTCGAATGCAAGTGACCATAATCAAATTTTGTCTAGTTGCCATAATCCACTTCCACTCATTGATAGAAGTACTGCTAAAATGCTACATCCAAATCAATATTCGCAATTTAGTTTTGCCCAATGTCATCGCATTTGGAATGTGCCACGATCAAAGTCAAGTTTAATAAACAGCTTCACATTCATTGCAATTAACACAGAAAACTTTACCATGATCAAATCAAAATAAAATTAGGCAAGTTTGATGATAAGAAGGCGATGTAATTCCATGAGTTTGATGAGGTTATATTATCTATAGTACGCAATCAGGTTATTTAAAATTAGAACACGACATGCATATTTGAGAAGGCGACCGGGATGAGCCCTTTTGACAATCACCCCATGCAGTTGAAAGGAGAATTATTTTACAGCTCTACAATCACCCCATGCAGTTGAGGGAAGAATTATTTTACAATACCACAATTATCCCACAAAGTTGGGGATGAATTATTTTACAGCACCTTTGTTACCCCATGCAGTTGGGAAAGGAAATATTTTACAACTTCACAATTCGCCCCATGAAGTTGTATGATGAATTATTTTACAGCATCACCCATTACCCCATGCAGTTGGGGGATGAAATATTTTACAACATCACAATTACCCCCATGAAACTGTAGGATGAATTATTTTACAGCTACACCATTAACCATACAGTTGGGGGATGAAATTTTTACAACATCACAATTACCCCCATGAAGTTGTAAGATGAATAATTTTCCAGCAACACCATTACCTCATGCATTTGGGGGAGGAAATATTTAACATCACAATTACCCCCATGAAGTTGTAGGATGAATTATCTTACAGCAACACCATTAAACCGTGCAGTTGGGGGATGAAACTTTTTACAACATCACAATTACCCCCATGAAGTTGTAGGATGAATTATTTTACAGCAACACCATTACCCCATGCAGTTGGGGGATGAAATAATTTAAAACATCACAATTACCCCCATGAAATTGTAAGATGAATTATTTTACAGCAACACCATTACCCAATTCAGTTGAGAGATGAAATATTTTACAACATCACAATTACCCCCATGAAGTTGTTTAATGAATTATTTTACAGCACCACTGTTACCCCATGCAGTTGGGGGATGAAATATTTTACAACATCACAATTACCCCCACGAAGTTGTGGATGAATTATTTTACAGCAACACCATTACCCCATGCAGTTGGGGGATGAAATATTTTACATCACAATCAACCCCGTAAAGTTGTAGGATGAATTATGTTACAGCAACACCATTACCCCATGCAGTTGGGGGGTTAAATATTTTACAACATCACAAGTACCCCCATGAAGCTGTAGGATGAATTATTTTACAGCAACACAATTACCCCATGCAGTTGGGGGTGAAATATTTTACAACATCACAATTACCCCCATGAAGTTGTAGGATTAAGTATTTTCCAGCAACACCATTCCCCCGTGAAGTTGGGGGATGAAATATTTTACAACATCACAATTACCCCCATGAAGTTGTAGGATGAATTATTTTACAGCAATAACATTACCCCATGCAGTTGGGGGCTGAGGTATTCTACAACATCACAATTACCCCTTGAAGTTGTAGGATGAATTATTTTCCAGCAACACCATTACCTCATGCAGTTGGGGGATGTAATATTTTACATCATCACAATTACTCCATACTGTTTGAGAAAGAATTATGTTACAGCACCACAATTACCCGATGCAGTTGAGGATGAATCCTTTTACAGAACCACAATTACCCAATGTAGTTGAGATGATTTTGAGCGGTAAAATCATCCTTAAAAGCTTGTTATAGAAATTGCTTGGAAATACGTTACCGTATATTCATATGAGTACAGAATTCATTGATCGCTCTGCCGAATTCCTCACCAGAAGATCTTTGATAGCGGACACCCGACCACATACAGACGGCGACCGCCGATGTTGAAGATCATCAGTCCGCGGAAGATCTCGAGGACGTCCAAGTAGTATGTTCCGAGACTCTAAACAACGAAGGGGGGATAACACTTGAAAGGAGAGACATTTGAAAAGAAGAAGCCTCTGATATGCATCAAGTGCTATGGGCAATCTATTCTAGAACAATTTTTTCCAATAAGAACGATAATTGGCAGCAATTCACAAATTATGAGACCAATATGCTGGTTTTGCAAAGATTCCATTGTTGACAAAAATATTGTTCCATTATCACAATCACAAACCACCATCATGGGCATCCATTCACCATCATGATGATTGTAAGGCTGCCTTTCTCATCACCGCGGGAGCCCGCCCCGACGAAGGTCACGAAGGGCCCCGACCTGTTACTTGGCAGCATGTCTGTCCCCGCGCTGGGGAACAGGTTCATGCTAATTACCTCACTGCGCTGGATTTCTTTGGCAACGAACGCTTCATAGTTCTTCAGCTTCAACCTGCGTGCAACAGTACCAATCATATTTCACGAGTTTCGAGAATGTATGTGACGAACGTTCATAGTTCCTAAGCCTCATTGTGTTCTATTGAAGGAAGGTTGAAGCCGAGCTCCTCAATTTCAACCTACATGCAAAAATCACGAACCACATTTGATCGAATTTTGTGGTCGTATGTGATGATTTGACCCACTACGCGGGTTGAGTTTCATGGGTCAATGTCACCCGCTTAATTAAACCTTCCAAACACACACATACAACGAGGGATTTCCTTTTCTTCATTTCATTTGCTGGTAACTCTAGGTCTCAAATTCATTATCTCCGAAATATTGGAATAGGATCAGTTTACAATGTAAGGCAATTGCATTAGTTAAGGAACACAAACCATCGAAGATCCTTGCATACTCACACTCCTAGATCTTGCAACTGCGCGTCTCTGTCCTCGTTAACAAGCATCTGGTTGTAGTAGGTTTCTTGTTGGTAACCGCTAACATGCACTCCGTAACCGCCATCATGGAAGGTACGAGAGATTTCTGGAATGATTACGTCCCGTCCTTGCATGATGGTGGGATTCGAATGTATCCATTTGTCCCAATCCGCGCCCTGACAAGATGATGCATTAGTAATTAGAGACTGTTAATTGATGGACGATTGTTGCATCCAGTTTCGACTCTTGAAACCAATATAAGGGCCTGTAAAGTAGAGAATCAGAGGCGTATTTATTTAAAGGTGCACTAGACTTTTACAGTTTCACCACTTCGTTTTGCTAGGTTAGTGTTAGTGTTATCAACCTGTTATTATTTCTTCCGAAAGTGCTCTGTAAAAAAAGTGATTGAAAAATATCCTACGAAACCTCATTTTTCCACCGAGAAGAATTCTGTTAGCGATGGCGAAATGCCCACCCAAGCTGTTCAACTGGCAAGGTCATGGAGGATTCACCTTGGCGCTCTCTCACCCTCCACCATGATTGGAGACGGTTCCTGATCAGCTAGGCTTACTCAGAAGTGGGGTTAAACGCCCAGGATACTGAAGATGAACCTGCAGGCAACGAGCCACAAGTTAGCCACTGGATGAATACCTGAACATCCCCATGCCCCCAACGCGGCCCCACCCCATCTCCAGTCAAGGGCGGGAACACACAAGGGAGCCACGCTCACAATTCAATCAACTTGTCACGCAAACGCGTTCAAGTTCAACAGCTGAATGCGACCGCTGATCCAAGTAATTTAACGATCACGTGAATGAGCCAAAATTAAACATTGTTCGGAAGCCAAACTAATGTATATCAACAAATCACCTGTTCTATGAAAGTTGACTAGCTCGGAGAGTTGGCGCTGAGTAGTAATAGTACTAGAACGTGTTCACACAAGCAGAATGGCAAAATATTCTTCTTCTTCAAAATGCTGGTCATTCGTACGCATTTCTTCAGATGGTAATGGTAATGTTAATACGCTCCAGAAATTATATTAAACCATTTTGACGTTTTAAATTACTGCCATATTATTAAATGAACCCTATTCCACCTATTTAAATTATAAACAGAATTTCGATGGCGTGGAATCTAGTGCACCTTTAAAGGACGTATGACACCTTGCTTTCCGACGACGTTGCTCGCCGAAGAACACGATGTGAAGTTTCCGTACTAATGGCAATACTGGAGCACCTTTGCGCACTTTTAGCGCTGCTATACCTAATGTAACTCGCCCGCTTAGGGATATTCAAGAAGCTCATTTGGTTTATCGCTCAATGGAGATCCAACGACAGGAAATTTGATCAATATTTCACACAAAATACATGAGATGACGGGAATATTCGAATTTGATGCGCGACATGTCATCGAACATGGATGCTTGGTTCTCCTTAAACGATATAATAATAATAAAAATAATAATAGTCTCTATTAAAGCACTCGATGGTACAATAATGATTACAGAGAACGAGTTTGACAGAGCATTCCTACCAATACATTCAAATAACGCACCAAAAGAACATACGTGGAGACAAGACAGAGTTGGGATGAAACACGCAACATTGATTCATTAGTCGAGTTAGTGACAAGCGCCCCTGGATACCTTTTATGTCCCTCTCTTACATGAATATGTACAAAACAAAGTTCAATGTTAGAGAAGTAAAGCACATAGTCACCTGTCAGCCAACCTATCAGGGACGTCTCACAGCATGACATCCCAGTAAATAAAATGAGCCCACAACATGGTAAGGCAGAGAGATATCAAACCCCAGAAGAATTATGAACGGCTTCTGATCGGAACGAATTTCAAATTTGCCTCGCAACGAGTATTTTAAACACCTCTCTATGCCTCACAATGAGTACGCTAAACACCTCTCTATGCCTCACAATGAGTACAATAAACACCTCTCTATGCCTCACAATGAGTACTCTAAACACCTCTCTATGCCTCACAATGAGTACTCTAAACACCTCTCTATGCCTCCCAATGAGTACTCTAAGCACCTCTCTATGCCTCACAATGAGTACTCTAAACACCTCTCATAATGAGTACTCTAAACAACTCTCATAATGAGTACTCTAAACACCTCTCCTAACGAGTACTCTAAACACCTCTCATAATGAGTACTCTAAACACCTCTCCCAATGAGTACTCTAAACACCTCTCCTAAAGAGTACTCTAAACAACTCTCTATGCCTAACATAACAGCTAGTATTTCCTTATCTACGAGTCCTAACCTTCCTGGGCTGAGGTTAGTGCTTTGGAGGCAAATTGAATAGGCATGAAAGCCTCATATTGTGTTGGAAGTAGGACTGACTGCTACTATGCCGTAATGGCCGGCATGTCTCTATTGCGGTCTCGAGTTTTGGGTCACACAATTTCCGTATTTTTGTACCTCTGAAAAAGTATTAAATATAATGAGCTCAAAACATGCTGATGAACATCGTCCCAGACAAATTTGACGTTTTTCTATAGTAAAATGTAGAATGACTCAAGTGCACCACTGAAACTTAGAATGAGTTTACTGTAGTCGGTACTTAATCTCACGAAACACTGAACTTGTTAAACGTTCGAGGGACAAGGGTATTGTAATATTGGCTGGACTTTCAGGAGGTTTGGTCGTTCTTCTCGCTTGATAACACGAGACCTTGGTATTCCAAGCTGTTAGGGAAATGCCGGGATTTATCATAATTAATTTTAACACCGGCGCCTCGCATAGGCTGTAAATATCTTGTCTAACACTTCTAGATGTTTGTTATGAGTGTTGGTAAGCACTGATACATCGTCCATCTAACATTTAGCACTTGTTGCGTCATAACACTTCTAGATGTTCGTCTTGAGTGTTGATAAGCACTGATACATCGTCCATCTAACATATAGCACTTGTTACGTCATAACACTTCTAGATGTTCGTCATGAGTGTTGGTAAGCACTGATACATCGTCCATCTAACATATAGCACTTGTTACGTCATAACACTTCTAGATGTTCGTCTTGAGTGTTGGTAAGCACTGATACATAGTCAATCTAACATATAGCACTTGTTGCGTCATAACACTTCTAGATGTTCGTGATGAGTGTTGGTAAGCACTGATACATCGTCCATCTAACATATAGCATGAGTGTTGGTAAGCACTGATACATCGTCCAT
>SDVV010034798.1:0-11132 GCA_016164225.1 Gammarus roeselii
TCCTTCTTGCCTCATACGTTTCGGACACCGCATCCGCTGCGGCTAGCACCTCCTCTACGTAGCATAGATTGCGTACTTCATTATCTTACCAACGCGTGCGACGACACACCACGCACAGCCTTCAGATTACGGATTACGAAATATGTATTCCCTTTATCCTACTTGCAGTACAACTCTGTTACCATATGAGCTAGCTATTGTACACATTGTTGGTACTGGTACATTTAGAACTTATTGCCTACCGGACGGCTCACCCACCCTCTCTGGAAACCAAATTGTATTGATTACGTAACTACTCTTTGGTTGCTCATGCTCACGGCCCGCACATTGTTTTTGGCCGCGTCGAGCAAGTATGTTCACTGCCGTTGCCACAACGCCATATTTGTATTTTCTCATACTTGAATATTATTTGGACCCTCATGTGTTATCATTCCCTTACACGGCAAGCGCTTCTTTGGGAACACCCAGTTTAAGATGCAGCCGATCCATCCAACTTCTGTGCTCTTCTGGCATCCACCAGCTTGCGCTACATGATGTTGGTATTTTCTATGCAAAACCATATGGCTCCTACGAGTGGAAGAGAATATAACTTTCGTTATCTCGATTCTATCGATAAAAAGCTATTTATCTGTAATGAGTAAAAGCCATATGGGGCCTCCTCGTCCCCCTGCTATCTTAAATACGCACCATTGTTCCTTACGGGAAGCAGCTTCGCTAGACCTCATGAATGATGGGGCATGCCAGCTCACGCGTATATAGGAAGCAAGAGGGTTGGGGCTTGGGGGTTCAGCCGGCAAATGGCCGAGCGCGCCCTGGTACCTGGAAGACATTTAGACCGATAGGCGCAAGACGCCACTCGCCGCCTAGAGGACAAGAACTTATTTTTCACACAATCTCGAGGACAGTCGACGAACTTAGAAGTTTCAAAATTCCTGAGTAAGGTTAAAAGTCACAAAAGTCTAAATCGGTCGAAAACTATGTTCATCGGATGTTATCAAAATTCTCACGTAAAAACGTCTGTGTAATGTTTTCTCTTCAGGATTCATTCGAACTAAACCAGAAGCGCAATGCAAAACCATATGGCTCTTACTCATTACAGAGAAATGTATTTTTATCGAGAGAATCGAGATAACAAAAGTTATAACGTTGGTGTTGACGTAGGAGACAACGTAAGTTTGGTATGGTGAGAGGAAGGGTTTTGGACGTGGAGGGAGATTGGACACGAGTGATTGGTTAGCTAATAGCGTTCTGGAGTGTAATGAATGTCAGAACAACATGGTGGTGCTGGAACACCCAAATGCAAGAGTTGGAGACGTAGTGGCAGAGAAAGTGGTTGTTGTTGGTGCTTGGCCCGTGCTATTCCTGCGGTGGAGGAGCCACGACTGGCACACAGCCCGAAAACTCAGATACCCACAGACATATGCATGTTGGGAATCTCTTGGTCAGTTCAAGCCTCTACATCAGACCCACGCCCCTAAGAGAATGAATGCTATCACGCGGACGCAAATGGATCACACATCGCCGTGATAATGGTTTAGCCTGACTGGTGCAATGGTTGAGCACATCATGACGTGCTTGAACATATCCGGAGAAGCGTTGGAAGGCCGTTTGGTGTGGTGAAGAATGTGGTAAGGCGTGGGATGATTTTTGTTTGTTCGGAGGTGGGTGTGGGTGTGGAGGGGGGGGGCGGTGGCGATGAGCTAGGTTAAGAAGCGAGATGCACTCACGTACACATAGATAAAACGCATCCACGGTGCAGTTGTGTAGAGAGAGCTGTTGGATTTTGTGTTGATAGAGAGGAAAGTGGATGAGTGGCTGTTGGATGTGCGTAGATTGAGAAGGAAGGGTGTACGAATGTCAGATCATCTGCTTATGAAAGGGAAATTGAGAGTGCAGAAGGGGAGAAGGAGGAACAAATTTGTGATTCGGGAAGAGAGGGAGAGAAGGCGATTGAATTAAATGTGGCATGCAGTGCTAAGGAGTTCCTGCAGACGTTGGAGGAGGCAAATGACTCTGTGAATGAGTAAGATCTGGGGTATGTTAATGAAGACTGGGTGTCATTCAGAGATGCGGTGTTGAAATGTGCACGAGATGTGTGGGGTGTGCGCTTAGTAGGCGGGTGTATAAGGAAGGGCTGCATGTGGTGGAACGATGAGGTTTAAACGCAAGTGGCGCAGAAGAACAGAGCATCTGAGGAATGGTTGAAGAGGATATCGGTTGTGGCCTATGACGATTATAGCGAGAAGAGACATGAGGTGCCGCGGGTGGTGGAGAGAGTAAAGAGGGACGCCGAGCCTATGCTGGTTACGCAGTTGTGCGATATTTTTGAGGAGAGTAAGAAGATATTCAAGTTGAGTGTTTTGAGGAGGTAATGAATGTTGATGATTTCAGAGAGGCTGACTGTGATTGAGGGTTGTGGTGCTGAAAGGACGGTTTTAGTAGCCTGAATTGATGCAAGGATTAAGAAGGAGGTGCAGGAGGCTGCAAAGATGATGAAAGCAGAAACAGCCGTTTCTTCGACGGTGGTTCGATTGAGTGCCAAAAGAAGAGTGGAGTTTCGATATTGGAATGGTAGGTTAGGCTTCCAAATCTGTTTTTTTGTCGGGCATGGTGCATATTGAGCGGTGCTGTACTGGCATTGCTCCGTTGCAGTAAGCCAAAAGAGATAGAATTGAGTGGAGCAACTCTAGAGGTATCAGTGTGTGGTGGATGAATTGTATTGGAGGGTGCTGATTTAGAGGATTAAAGACATTACGGATGATGCGATTAGCTGGGAACATTGTGCACTTAAGTGTGGTAGAGTGTTTGTAGACCAGATGTTTGCAGCGACACATGTCTGGATGTGTTCGGGGCCTTCAAATACCTGCAAAGGCATACAAAACGGTTTACAGGGATGCGTTTTGCAGAGTGTTACTTGTGTAGAGAGCGGGCAGAAATCTGTTAAGAGCGGTTCAGAGTATCTATGTTGGCATCAGATCATGTGTCTCATTGACTCTTCAATCATTACATGGATGGAGTGCTCGGGGAGGTGAATGAGAGCGTATTTAATCGAAATTTAATTGAAGTTGTTAGGATCAAATGTGTGAAGTTGTCATTTGTGTCAGTTGGGAGATGACACTTGTGACTGACCCGGAGGAGTTGTTTAGGCTAGTGACGTGTTTAAAAAGAAAGCGCAAGTTAATGTTGGTAAAATAAAAGTTATGACACGTTCAAAGAATGACGTTGCAAGCACAAACTGTGTCCGACAGAATTGAGTGCTATTTCAAGACGGTACGGAAGCAAACTGCACTTTTCGCAGCTGAGACGGAAAGGAGTGAGCCGATGATAAAAGAAGGTGAAATGTTTTCGAAGCAAATATTTTAGTGATATGGCTGGAGTGACGTCGAGGGATAGGATCAATAATGCCATCGGTGTGGATGGATGATTATTCATTTTATAGATCCTTAACACTTAATTTTATTATTTCTTATTTCGTGGGCTCTATTTTTTATCTGAGCCCTTTTTCATGGTGATCAATTTTGGATTATTTATATAATTATGTATCGAAAGACGCCCGCAGGGGCACTGGGAGGACTATGCGGTGTGTTGGTTAGCCTAGTCCAACCTACGATGGGAGGATTTGCGCCCTCCCGGGCACCTAATAAATGTCCGAGCACACCTAGGCGTTTTGATGGCTAAATGGTGAAATAATGTTGATCTTAGAGAGTGGAAGTCTTGAATGGCTCTGTGCGTGGAGGGGACGAGGCGAGTCGACTCAGGTTGAGGCGAGCGGAGATGAGTCGACTGGTGAGGCGACGAGTCGAGACAAACCGAGGCTGGTTGAGACTAGGAGACCCGGGAGTGGGGGGTACTCGTGGGACCCGCGGGACTCGAAGGACCCGGGGGTTTCGGGAACCCGGGGGACTTGGAAGACCAGGAGGATTTGGGGGACCCACTTGGACCCTTCCGGGGCTATTTGGGACACCCATGAGACCCTTTGGGACCCCCCTGAGAAACTTTGGGACCCCTGCTTCCCTCTCCACACGCTGCAAAACCCATACACAAAAAAAGTGATATTAAAGTGCTTGAGTAGAAGAATAAATTATTACAGTCTGCGGATTACTGGCACAAAGGGCAAATGTCGCGTCGAGGCTGGTCGAGGCTGGTCGAGGTGCGTCGAGATGGTCGTGACGAGGCGAGACTGGCCGAAATGATTCGAGATGAGCTGAAACGAGGGAGGCCGGGAAGACTCGGGGGACTTGGGTTACCCTCTGAGATTCCTCTGGCTATTTTGGAACCCAAGAGACCTATGCCTCCCCCCACCTTATCCTCTTAAGCAATAAGTGCGAAATCAATAATCTGAGCAGTTTTTCTTCCCGTGACAAACCTGCCCTTACTTTCTTCTTCATGATCCACAATTTTGTCATGTATAATAATGCTGGTGTATTTGTGCGGGAGTTCCTGTTTGTGATTTTGTGAATGAGTAATTTTTCTTAAGTCTGTGCTCGCTCGCGCGTGCATGGACCATATGTAGTTTCTGGGGTTGACCTGGAATGCGTTGCGATAAAACCTTGTGACGCGTTGCGGTAGGAGTTGATCTAATCCGTGAAGCCATAGACCTTGTACCGATTTCGACGATGCCATCTGTGCGCACTGGCGCGAGTGCATATTACTCTTAGAGTTCTGAGTGGTTTGAGGCAGGGATTCGTTTCGTCTGAGTCCTTATCCTACCTGAATAAACAAATTGTTCCTCTACTAAACCAGTCCACGTAGCTGTAAACGATGTGTTTCGTTGCTGTCGGAGCTGGCTTTGTCCGTGTAGCCGTAAAGCTTGTACCAGTCTCAACGATGATACCTGTACACACTAGCGTGCGTACATGTTACTCCTGAAGTTCTAAATGATTGGAGGCGAGAAATCGTTTCGTCTGAGTCTTACCTGCACCAATGAAGTGTACTATAATCGACTTAGACCGCGTCGCGTGCTAGGTCGTGTTGCTTTGCTGTCGGAGCTGACTTTGTCCGTGTAGCCGTAAACCTTGTACCAGTCTCGTCGATGCTACCTGTACGCACTAGCGTACGTACATATTAATCTTAAAGTTCTAGATGATTGGAAGCGGAGATCCGTTTCATCTAATGCGCAAGCGTTTTGCTTATGCGCACCAGCGTGTATCTGACATTGCTAAAATTTTGAAGAAAAAAATGGTCTTTAACAGCGTTGTTTTTCTCGCATGCTGAGGCGTGCGAGCCTACTGGATTCCATGATCATCGTGCCCTACTGGGGAGCCTATTATGACACGCGTTGAGGCTCTGGTGGAAATGAGAAGCAAATCAAATAGTGCCGTTGTCTGGATTGAAACGGGAACGGGGAATAAATGGAAAGACCGAGTAGGTTCACGAATTCCGAAATGGTTCGGACACATTGGTAGGATGGATGACAGAAGATGGGGAAAGGGACGGTGAAAGATGAGGTGAATGAGCGTAGGCCTAGAGGACGATCGAAGCTTGGGTGGATGAATCCTTTAGCATGATAAGGATTAGGTTTTAGTATTTGTGTGGGTGCATGGGAGAAGTCTAAGGTGCGTGTTATCATCGGCCACCCTCATTCCGGAAGATTCGGCCACTCTCATTCCGGAAGATTCGGCCGTTCGTCTGTATCTGTATATCTGTATCTTCTCAGTTCCTTGCTCTGTTTGAGTTTCGCGCTCTGTTTCAGTTCATTGCTCTGTTTCATTTCCACACTTTGTTTCATTTCCAAATTCTACTTTACATTGTCTATCGATTAATTTTTATTCATCATATTTAGTTTATCCACTCTGTGTGATTTCTAAGCTGTCCTTGATTTCGTTCCCATTTATTTTTTCATATCTTTATTTGTATTTCGTTTCCACTTAATTTAATTTGTTCATTCTGTTTCCTGTCCTCCTCAACGCAGGAATGAATTAACTCTGGTTTTCTCACTCTGTTTCCTTTGCTTCTCAACGCAGGAATGAACCATCTGCTCTGGTTTTCTCACTCTGTTTCCTCTGCTCCTCAACGCAGGAATGAACCAACTGCTCTGGTTTTACGCCGATTTGGAGCGAGGGGACTGCGCGAGCCACTTCAACAGAACAGAGCCGGAGCCTGACTTCTGCGTAGTCAAAAGATGGAGGAGATTCTCTAAGTAAGAAATGGGAGTATTTCTCTAACATTCGATTCAAATAGAATACCAAGCAAGACAATTTTTTTTCGTACATGAATTTCATATGAAGGCAAATGTATCATTCGTAAAGTTCTGTTCCTGGCGAACATTGCGATGATGCTTCGTTGCATTCTTTCAATGCCAGTCTCAAGTGTCTTGTTTGGTGAATTACAAAACTATTTCCCATGATAAATGCGACCCAAATTCTCCTCTCTTTCAGTATTATTCATTTAGTGTATAACGTGGGGTCCGCTAATCTTGTGTGGAGTATTTGGCTGTTTCTAGGAATGATCATCCTTAAGACAGCCTCGGTCATCTTTTCTGCCGTGCACTTCTCGAGCGTGAGATAATGTTGTAATTCCCACTAATCATAATGAGTTTGCCCATGGCATAATATTAGTTCATGTACAAGTTCATAGGGTATATTTCTTCATTATAATGTTGATTTGGCGTAATTTTTTTGTCTGAAATTTAGGTGCCTAAATTCAATTTGTGGAATATATTAAATCCAACATAGCTACCATGATTCGCATGCAATTAGAGTGACTTTCAAAGCCGCCATGTCTGAAATATTCTCAGTATAGTTTGAGATCAAATATTTGATCTGGTTCAAAACGCTACGTAGACGGTAATTGTTTCATTTAAGGTTTGTGTTGACGTTAATGAATTAAACGGGATGTTACAAATACAGTAGGTATTATTTTCATTGCATATTTGAGACCCAACAAACTGTTATTGTTAGTTTCAGACCCTTAGAGACACGACGTACCCTCTTTATTTTGTTTCATTTCTCTCCAGACGATGCGGACGAACACCATTTCGTTTTTTTTCTTATATATATGTTTCCGTCTTCTCGGGACACGACATACCATCTTCATCTCTGATCGTCTCTCTCAAGACGATGCAGACGCGCCACATATCGTTTCGTTGGTCTCAAGATGCTGCAGACGCACCACAGGTCGAATTTTTATTATTACTGATGTTGTACATTTCGTTTCACTCTTAGAGACTCAACTGACACATGGATTCATTTGAGTGTCATTGAGATGCTGCAAACACTCTTTGTGATTCGTTTAGCCTCTTCGTGGCTCATCAAATAGCCTCTACGTGACTCATCAGAAAATAACACTTCAGACACTTATAGTATTGTTTCAATATCCTCGAAACACTGTGCACTGTTTTGGTTTTGTTTCCCATCTCCGTGACACTGCGTACACTCTTTGTTTCGTTTCAGCCTTCGAGATGCTACAGACGCTCTTTGTTTCGTTTCAGCCTTCGAGATGCTACAGACGCTCTTTGTTTCGTTTCAGCCTTCGAGATGCTACAGACGCTCTTTGTTTCGTTTCAGCCTTCGAGATGCTACAGACACTCTTTGTTTCGTTTCAGCCTTCGAGATGCTACAGACGCTCTTTGTTTCGTTTCAGCCTTCGAGATGCTACAGACGCTCTTTGTTTCGTTTCAGCCTTCGAGATGCTACAGACGCTCTTTGTTTCGTTTCAGCCTTCGAGATGCTACAGACGCTCTTTGTTTCGTTTCAGCCTTCGAGATGCTACAGACACTCTTTGTTTCGTTTCAGCCTTCGAGATGCTACAGACGCTCTTTGTTTCGTTTCAGCCTTCGAGATGCTACAGACACTCTTTGTTTCGTTTCAGCTTTCGAGATGCTACAGACGCTCTTTGTTTCGTTTCAGCCTTCGAGATGCTACAGACACTCAGTTTCAGTGTCGCCGGCGCTCTTTCATTTAGTTCAGTTTTTCCAGTTGCTGCAAGCGCTTTGTGTTTTGTTTCAGTCTCCGAAACACTTCAGACGCTCATTGTTTCATTTTAGACCCTTCGAGATGCTACAGACGCTCTTTGTTTCGTTTCAGCCTCTTCGAGACTCTACAGACGCTCTTCTGGGCGGCTTTCGGGTTGATCGACCTGACCAGCTTCGACTTGAAAGGCATTAAATACTTCACGCGCTTCTGGGGAATGTTCATGTTTGGCACCTACTCAGTCATTAACGTCATTGTTCTCCTTAATCTCTTGATAGCAATGATGAATCATTCGTATCAGCTGGTCTCAGTAAGTTCTGTAAGTGTTGACCATATGAAACCGTAAGTTAGTGGCAGTGTGTCGGCATGAGGCTCCGTAGTTGTGTTGCAGCACTCACCAATTCTCACAGTATTGACAACTTCTCACTAACATGTATATTATCATCATCCATATTGTTTGGGTCGTTTAGCGTGAATATTATTCATCGCTGATTTTGGTTTAAGTTTTATATTGTCAGAGATGCTACACGCGTGGTTCTTTCCAGTCGCAGGTGTTTTTGGAAGCCTAGTTGCAGTTATTTGGCCAGTGTCATGATTCTTTTTTTGCATAGTTCACATTACTCTACCTATGCCCAAAATGGTAAGTATATTCCCAGTTCGAACACCTTCTGACAAAATAATAATAGACTATTGTTGCTTGGGGAGCAGTGATGACTGGCAAGACTGCTCCCGTGATCTTTTATTTATCTCTGTGAATCGTATCTCGCTTCTAGTTGGTTTCTATAACAAGGCTCAAAATTTGTAAAATATTCATACAAACATCGCAGAATCAATTGCCTTTGGGTTGCATTGAAACTTTTAGAGCGTTTCATTGATATGCGTTAGTTTGGTAGTCGACGACTAGCAAAAATCCAATTTAGGTTTTCTTATCACAGCTGACGACAACGGTAGGTATCAGTCAACCTAGAAAGACAGAATGTTGTGGAAACTACTATGACATTTATAAAAGGCGTCGGTTATTATCGCTCATTCATTTTATTGGTGACAAAATGTAAAAAGTTTGGCAACATTCTCAATGGGCAAGAAACGTGTTTTTTATATGAATTATTTAATAGCTGTGCAATCACGTTGTTCAATGTGTTTATGAAGATCGATAACATATCCATATATAATAAATATCATTCCTTTTAGATGCAGTTATCAAGATCTTTATTTTAAATCGAGGCTGTTATATTTTATGAGAATATTTGTTCCAGCTAATTATCGTACTTTTCATGTCTCATACCATGAGCTTGGTGCATTTTACATCTCAAAGGGCCCCATTGTTGAAAGGTGCTATCGGTCAGCATAGAACGTAAATTGATTTTTCCCGTTCAATTGACCTTTCCACGCGTCAATATTATAAAGATAATTTCGAGTTCCGAGCCGGGCTACTTATGCCCAAGATTGTTGAGCAAATCTCCTCAATGATATCAGAGGTCATGGTTGACTCTTCGTCTCTGAATTGGTTGGTGTCAGTCCCCGCTAGTAAGGGCCAGAATGACTGGAGTAATGGATACATGCTTGATTTGTTCGTACTACATACGACACTTGGCGATATGGGGACAATTTGTGTTTGGCAGAACTTTGAGAACCTTTTATTCTAGGTCCTGCCTCAGACATGCAGCGGTAGGGTTCTGGTGACAACTTAAAAACCACTGCTTTTGTCCGCCCACTTCTTCGCCTGTGACACTTTCTTCCTTTGTGCCCTGATACGGTGCAAGTTCGCACATTCAACTGCTTGCTTTAGGAACTCTCCACAAACGAGTCGCCTAATTCTAAAACAAACACCTATACTATTTACAACGGAGCATTTCAGCTTCTATGGAGTGCTTCGCTACACATTTTGTCACAATTCGTTTTGTTATAAAATCGTGCATATCAATGAATCACTCTTTTTACTTCACAGTGACGATCCCTTCTTCTAGTTACGAAATAATGTCACTTGATGGTCGTGTGTGCACCAAAAACTTCATCGGCATTTCCAAATAATTGATTTTATACGATATTAATTACGTTAGCTATATACATCATTATCAGGTTTGGTAACCCAAAGCACATAATTTTTGATGCAGGCGCTAATTTTGATTTTGATGAAAATACATTTTTCGGTTGTGTAGGGCATCATTTCGCATCATATTTTCTCTCATACATGCTAGTAATGTACCAGTACGTATCATAAATACGTATCATTAGTCTTCGGCCTTACCCTAAAACTTGAAAAATCAGCCCTTCGATAATTTTTTCATCGAAATATCGAAGTTGGGTGTCGTTGTGAGGCAAGCTTTGCGACCACAGCGCCTCATGTCAGCAGCCACCTCTACTTTTAATTCCATAACTATCTTTATGTTCGTCATGATGTCGTATATCGTCCCTCCTCTGTGTCACCTACCGGTCGGCTCATCCTTATTATTAGTAAACACACTAAACCTCATCCATTTATCCTGCATACATAAACCCATTTCTCGTTATTGAGTCTGTATTCCTTTCCACCAACTTTTGTGCCCCTCTTTTTAAGTTAAGCTTGTGCGTTTCATTTTAACTTCCGCTGCCTTTTGTCATTTGCATAGCTTAACTTTGCTTGTAACTCTAATCCACTCTATGCTCTTACAGTTCCTCTTAAAATGACCTGCTACCTGTAAAATGTCTTATGAATTAATTATCATCAATAAGTTGTGGTACAATCAGTGAAAATAATACGAAGTATAGATGTTTTGATTGCAGCATCCTTGATTGCGTAGGCTTCTGTGTATTGACTTACAGGAGAGAACTAATGCATGTCACTGCATACATCAAAACCTACATTATTACATACAATCTCATTGCTGGGATGTTGAAATCAAACTTTAATTGTAACGTAATAATTTTATCGGTGGTGGTTTGTTTACTTAATTGTTATTCTTTCTCTCCACTTTTATTCGTCCCTTCACACTTTGTCATTGAGTTCGTTCGTATAAAGTATACTGCTGGATTATTTATACCCCTTATTTGATTAACTAGGCCATACTTTTCGACTGCAATTTCGCTGAACCTATTATAGGCTATTTTCATATCCTGTTTTCCAGAAGCAGGTAAACTGAAAAGACGCGTGATACATTTTAATTTTTTGGATAAATGTCTTTTAATTGGAGCACAAAGATCAAAGTAATATAAGTCCTCACTTTGATGGCATCGCCGCATATC